>BQNB010013116.1:7201-77844 GCA_026074375.1 Tanacetum coccineum | reverse complement strand
GTCAAAGTGAACAAGCTCAATTGTTATCTAAAGATCACTACATCAAAGTACTAAATGTAACATGAAGAATCAAAAGACTACAAGCTATAAGAGCTTAAGTCTAGTGTTTTCAAAGGTGACCTCCCTAAGGGGGAGAGTGTTTTTCAAATTTAATGTCTGAGGAACCCAATCTTCAGATCTCTGTGGATACTACTGCATCTGCTGAAAGTGGTTTTGGAACTGAGGTCTCAGCCTTTTTCCTGTCATTTTCATCTATGGACCAAAATATCTGTTCTGGGGTCAGATTTCTTTATGGAGCAAAGGTTGCAAGAAGGTTCTCCTTCGAGTAATCTGGGGGGGCAATCCTAACTTTATTTTCCACACATAGAGGGCTTTTCATTTTCTCCATCATTCTTTTCCTAGTTATCTCAGCCATATCACGAGTGTCCTCTGAGTCATGCACAACAGGACGTGCATGATTGGACATGACTAATACATGACCATTATAGAGGGCTGGTTGAACTTGCTTCGCACGAGTGAGATATAAGGGATTTTTGTAGCCTATCGCTACCTTGTTCTTTTCATCATAAAATGATTTTGGTTTACATATCATGTGAACCGTTTGAACAGACTGATCTTGTTTGTATAATCTATCTTCAACCTTTTCTTTTAGCCTTTTTATGTCTAAAAACTCTTCAAGGAATTTGTCTTCTTTTTGTTTAAAATCCTTTTTCAAAATGATCGCTTCTTCCCTCAACGTCTTATGATGGTTAAGGGTAGAACGAAGTTGCAATTGTGCCGAATGAAGTTCCGATTTTAAAGAAGTTTCTTTTCTATTTCGGCCAGAGATAATTATTCTCATTTGTTCATCAATCTTTCGTTCTCTATCAGTTAATTCAAACTTAGCCCGTTGTTCATACACCCCGACCAGTTCCTTATATCTCGCAAGTTCAGAAGTCACTGAGTCATTACCTACTTTATCCTGCTTATTTACTGACATACTTTGGACACCCTGTTCATGCATTTCATCGAGAATCGCCACTAACTATGTAAATGCTTTTGGTGGCACTGTAACTGGATGTTTGGGAGACATCGACAACTTTCTTAAAAAGGGAAAACTTAAACAAGTTGTTGCAATAGTGAAGTCTTGTTCTTCGAATGCTCTTGGAGGTTTAAATGTGACTCTGAAAGATCTATCGGGTACAGTACCTGGAACAATACACTACAAAGTCCTTGATGTGAGTAGTTATGAAAAGGATATTACAGTAGGAGCTGCTATGATACTTGCCAATGTCTCAGTTTTTACTCCTAAACCATCAAAGCATTACCTTAACATTACAAAAAGAAATGTGGTTGAGGTTTTCCGTAAGGATACGGTTTCATTAGCTTAACATTATTGTTATTCAATTCCGTAATGTAAATTTCAATTTCGTAATGTAATTTTCAATTGGGTGAAGTCTAAAAATACGCAACAAACTTTTCCAAAAAGAACAAAATACGTAACCTACTAAATATAGTACTAGAATTGCCAAATAACTTTCAAATTTTAAACGATATACGTAATATGACCGGCTATTGACCAAAATTTGACCTGTTTGACCAGTTCTATTTTCAAAAATTACAAAAATGGCCCCTGTGGTTCGCGTTGGATTTTCACTGTTAGTCCCTTAACTCTTTTTTTCAATTAATTTTTTTTTCACTTAATTTAAAAAAAAAATTCACTTAATTTTTAAAATACTTTTTTTCATTTATTCATACACTATTTTTTTACACTTATTATACTTTTTTCTACTTATTCATACACTAATTTTTTTATACTTATTACCCTTTTTTTATGATTTTTTTAATATTGTGTTAAACTTTTTCACAACTAGCACCCTCATGTGACGTAAATTTTGACTGTTAAATGTGACATATATTTTTTTTAAAGAATTTTTTTCTAAATTTTAACTGTTAAACACCCCTCATGTGAAAAAAAGTTCAACGCAATGTTTAAAAAAATTCTTAAAAAAAATATTAGTCACGTGAGGGGTGTTTAATAGTCAAAATTTAAATCACATGAGGATGTTAGTTGTGAAAAAAGATTTTTAAAATACTTTTTTTCATTTATTCATACACTATTTTTTTACACTTATTATACTTTTATCTACTTATTCATACACTAATTTTTTTATACTTATTACCCTTATTTATAATTTTTTTAATATTGTGTTAAACTTTTTCACAACTAGCACCCTCATGTGACGTAAATTTTGACTGTTAAATGTGACTTATATTTTTTAAAAGAATTTTTTTCTAAATTTTAACTGTTAAACACCCCTCATGTGAAAAAAAGTCCAACGCAATGTTTAAAAAAATTCTTTAAAAAAAATATAAGTCACGTGAGGGGTGTTTAATAGTCAAAATTTAAATCACATGAGGGTGTTAGTTGTGAAAAAAGTTTAACGCAGCATTTAAATTTTTTCCTAATAAAAAAGTGTAACAAGTGTAAAAAAAATACGCAACATTCAAAATTTAAGCCACATGAGGGTGCTAGTTGTGAAAAAGTTTAACGCAATATTTAAAATTTTTTCTAAAAAAAAAGTGTAATAAGTATAAAAAAAATTAGTGTATGAATAAGTGGAAAAAAAAAGTATAATAAGTGTTAAAAAAATAGTGTATGAATAAATTAAAAAAATATATTTTAAAAATTAAGTGAAATTGTTTTTTTTTTTAAATAAGTGAAATTTTTTTTTTTAAGTCAAAAAAAAGTTAAAGGACTGACAGTGAAAGTCCAACGCGAATCACAGGGACCATTTCTGTAATATTTGAAAATGAAACCGGTCAAACATGTCAAATTTTGGTCAATAGCCGGTCATATTACGTATATCGTTCAAAATTTAAAAGTTATTTGGCAATTCTAGTACTATATTTAGTAGATTACGTATTTCGTTCTTTTTGGAAAAGTTTGTTGCGTATTTTTAAACTTCACCCTAAAATTGTGGAAAAAAAAAGTATAATAAAGGTGTTAAAAAAAATAGTGATATTATAATGTAAAAAAAAAAGTATTTTAAAAATTAAGTGAAATTTTTTTTTTAAAAAAATAAGTGAAATTTTTTTTTTAAGTAAAAAAAAAGTTAAAAGACTAACAGTAAAAGTCCAACGCGAATCACATGGACCATTTCTGTAATATTTGAAAATGAAACCAGTCAAACAGGTCAAATTTTGGTCAATAGCCGGTCATATTACATATATCGTTCAAAATTTGAAAGTTATTTGACAATTCTAGTACTATATTTAGTAGATTACGTATTTCGTTCTTATTGAAAAGTTGTTAGCGTATATTAAAACTTCAACCCGTTTCAATTCCATCAATAAATTCTGTTTTAGTATTTTTAACTAGATAAAAGCTATTTAAGCCAAAACTTTGCAAAGATCAGATATTTTATAGCTTATATAGAACCTAATGAACAAATTTAAACTTCCAAATAAGCTAGGTTAATAAGCTAAACAATTATGCTAATTTATTAGCTATTATGACAAATTTTAAGGAAAACTCTGCACAATTGATTTCTAAAGTTGACTCAATCCAGTTTGGACTTTTCTTTTCGTCGAAAACCCAGGGGTGGTATCGAACAGGAGCAGTACGAAGCTTTATTGGTTCAGGTCCAAGACGTAAACCTTGTTCCTGTGTCAGATCGTTGGAAATGGTCCTTGGAGAACTCGGGTGATTTTTCTGTTGCTTCTGTTAGAAAGATGCTAGATGATAAAATGTTGTCGGACGTAACTACAAAGACACGGTGGATAAAACTTGTCCCTATTAAGGTGAATGTTCATGCGTGGAAAGTTAAGATTGATTCATTACCGACGCGTTTCAACATTTCTCGTAGAGGTATGGATATATAATCTATTACGTGTTCTATTTGTGACAATGAGGTGGAGTCGTCTAGCCATTTATTTTTTAAGTGTAATATGGTTAGAGATATTATCCGAAAGATAACACGATGGTGGGATATTACTTACATAGAGGCCGACTCATATGAAGATTGGTTAAACTGGCTTGTGAATCTTCGCTTATCTTCTAATTATAAGCAGGCTCTCGAAGGTGTTTTTTACGTAATGTGGTGGCATGTTTGGCAATATCGAAACAAGTATATCTTTGAAGCGGTTTCTTCTCCAAAGGCGATGATTTTTGAGGATATTGTGTCTCGGTCTTTTTATTGGTGTCGTAATAGATGTAAAGCCTCGTTTAGTTGGAACGATTGGCTTAAAAATCCGTACCTTGTCGCTTTGTAATTTCTAGCTTCTTGCTAGTGGTTTAATAATATATTGCTGTTCAAAAAAAAATGTTTAAAAAAAAAATATTGTTCGGTGTCCTCTGCGGTCACCACTACATGTGTTTGGTCACTATGTGGTCTAAGAGAGGGAAAGCTGAGTTGGCGCTGACGTGACGGTGTCCTCTACGGTCACCACTACATTCAGTGTGAGTTGTGATCAGTCTAGCATTTAGACACTGGTTTGTCTTTTGAGACTAAATTCTGTTTGGAGGACTAGTTTGGTTTGTTATATGGCCACTTGCGAGAATGATTTAATGTTTGATTCGTCATTGTTTAAGCAATTTCAAAAATTCTTACTTATGTATGAGAAATTTGAGTTATTTTTAGACATGTTAGAGCAACTTAAGAAGTTTCTAGCCTTGAGCCTCATGCTATCTCAACGAAATCTAATAAAGATTTGATGTCATCATTTTCTAAATGGATATTAGATTCGGGTGCCACTCATCACATGTCTAATCTTTTGTCACAATTTATTTCGTTAAATCTTAATTCTTTAAAATCAATTGTTGCCGCTAACGGTGATTCTATGCCATTAAAAGATATTGGTTCAGTTGATACATCATCTGTTGCTTTATCGGATGTTAACTACATATCGAGTCTTACTATGAATCTTGCTTTTGTTAGTAAAATTTGTGATACCAGATGTGATGTCAATTTTTTTGTTTCCGATTGCTCTATATATGACCGGAAAATACAGAAGGTGGTGGGACAGGTAATAGGCAAGGGGATCTTTATGTTTTAGATCACTTTAGAGATATTCATGATACCGCATCATCTAGTGTGGATTTGTCTTCTTTTTGGTTGAACCGTTCTTCTTCAGCATTTTATTTATGACATTCTCAATTGGGTCATGTATCGGGTTCTCGTTTACGATTTTTAGCATTTACAGGAGCGCTGATAAAGCTAGGCGCTCATGATATTTCCGATTATAGCGGTTGTAAACTTGCCAAGTTCTCATCATTACCGTTTAGTAATAGTGTTTCCTCTTCTAATGCTCCATTTGATCTAGGACATTCTGATGTGTGGGGACCTTCTCTTTTATCCATAAAAGGAAGTTCCAGGTATTATGTTTCATTTATCGATAACTTCACTCGCTATACTTGGGTTAATCTGATGAAGCACATATCCGATTTTCTTACAGTTTTCAAAAAATTTAGAGCTCTTGTGAAAACTCAATTTTCGACAGTCATAAAATGCTTTCTCTATGATTTTGGGGTGAATACACTTCTAATGATTTTGTTGGTTTACATAAATCGGATGAGACTATATATCAGACTTCTTGTACGGATAATCCTCGACAAAATGGTATGGATAAAAGGAAGCATCGCCATATTGTTGAGACAGCTAGATCTTTTTTGGTGTCCGATGATGTTCCAAGCGTATTTTGGGGAGAAGCGGTTCTTACAACCACATATGTGATTAATAGAATCCCAACTGCTCATAATTCTAGTTTATCTCTTTTTGAGAAGTTGTACGGAACTTTGCCTCATTATTCCTCATTGCGTGTATTCGGTTGTGCTTGTTTTGTCCTAAATCCACATGTTGAGCGTACGATATTATCTCTAAAATCCACTTTATGTGCGTTTTTTGGTTATGGTATTATTCGAAAGGGATATAGATGTTATGATCCTGTAGGTAAAAAGTTGTATACATCTCGTATTATTTTGTTCCTGCTAGTTAATATAATTTGACACAATCGGGACAAAAAAAATTAATCCCTTTGAAGAACCTACCCTTATCGTGTCACCCATAACACCGGAACTAACCTCAAATCCAGACCCCATCATAACTACTGAAACACCATCAGTTATAATTTCTGAGGCTACACCAGTCGTTACTGAACCTCCTCCTATGACTACCCAATCATCTTTTGAAGTTGCAGCAATTCCTCCCGCAAACATTCGACCCACACGTAATCGTAAGTCCATTATAATGGATGATTTTGTTTATTCTTTTTATTCTAGTTTGTTTGCTTATTTTGTTGCTTCTATACACAGTCTTCATGAGCTTGAGTCCTATACGAAAGTTGTTTGTGATCCACTTTGGCAGGGTGCTATGGCTGAGGAACTTACTACACTACTTCAGACTCACATGTAGGATTTGGTACCTTTTCTAGCTAGCAAGCGTGCTATTGGCTCTCGTTGGGTCTATAAGATTAAAACAAAATTTGATGGGTCCATTGAAATATATAAGGCTCGACTTGTTGCAAAAGGTTACTCTCAAGAGTATGGAATGGATTATGAAGAGACATTTGCTCCTGTTGCAAAAATGACAACTGTCCGAACTTTGATTGCAGTTGCTTCTAGTTTTCAATGGAAAATATCTCAAATGGATGTCAAGAATGCTTTCTTGAATGTTGACCTAAATGAATAAGTTTATATGAAACCACCTTTTGGCGTTCCTCATCGGTTAGGTGAAGTTTGTAAGCTCCGAAAAGCTCTTTATGGACTCAAACATGCACCATGTACTTGGTATAAGATGTTTTCCACAGTTGTTACTTCTCTTGGATTTTTCTCTAGCCATCATGATTCCGCATTATTTGTTAAACGTTTAAGTGCTGGACGTATTTTGTTGTCCTATGTTGATGATATGATTATTAGTGGAGATGATTGTGATGGAATTGAATTGTGAAAGGCAGAGTTGTCTCATTGTTTTGCTATGAAAGATTTGGGATTGCTACGTTATTTTCTTGGTATTGAGGTTGCTTCATCACCCAAAGGTTATCTTCTATCTTAGTCCAAGTACATTGCTGATTTGTTTGATCATGCCGAAATGACAGATAATGAGATTGTCGACATGCCTATTGATGCTAAAGCAAAATATGCCCCTACATATGGTGATCCTTTACCTGATCCTAGTCTATATCGCACTCTTGTTGGGAGTTTGGTTTATCTTACAGTGACTCGACCAAATATTGCTTATGCTATCCACATTGTTACTCAGTTTGAGACTGCTCCAACTACATTTCATTGGGTTGCTGTCTTACACATTCTTTGGTATCTTCGAGGTACCCAGTTTCAAACACTATTGTTTCCTTCTACATCCTCTTTAGACTTGTGTGCTTATTGTGATGCTGATTGGGCTGGTGATTCTGTTACTCGCAAGTCTACAGCTGGATTTTGTGTTTTTCTTAGGGATTCGCTTATCTCATGGAAGATTAAAAAACAAGATGATCTTTCAAGATCTTCTACTAAAGCTGAGCATTGTGCTATGGTTGTTACTACTAGCGAGATTGTTTGGTTACGTTGGTTACTTGTAGATATGGGCGTTCACATTAGTAGTCCTGCACCATTATATTGTGATAATCGAAGTGCAATTCAGATTGCGTGCAATACGGTTTTTCATGAACAGACCAAGCATATAGTGAGTGATTGTTATTTCACTCGTCACCATCTTCAAGCGGGCACTATTTCTTTGTTGTTTGTTCCGTCTTCTATATAAATTGCAGATATACTTACCAAGCCTCACTGTGGCCCGCGTTTTTGTTTTCTATCTATAAAACTCTTAATATTTCTTGGTGCAGCATTATAAGTTTTAGAGGAGATGTTAATTAATAAGGTCGGCCCACTTGTGTCGGCCCATTAGCCCATCTAGCATTAGGGCATCGTTTCTTTATTTTATGTATTTATATATCGCATGTACAAACCTTTCTTATTATTAAGTAATACAAGAGTTGTTAGTTTCTACAATAAATACATGCTATAATAAACAGTTTTTTTTATGTTTTCGTATACATGCCTTTTTTTCATAATACATGTTTAAATTTTTCACGTTCGAAAGATATGTACTGTAAAAAAAGGCAATGAGCCCCCAAAATCTACAAGACGGTCCTATATGTAAATGAAGGTACGGGCTACACTTAGTTTGTTGTCTCAACCCCCTTGTTTCGGTATCAAGAACCCCACTCTGACGACAACCAACCTCCGGCCAGCACCACCATCAACCTTTGATCACCACCATCTCACTTTTCGAGCATATAGAAGAAACAAAAAAGTTTTTTTTAACTCGTTTCTTCAATATGCATGTATCTCATGCTGATGTTTGTTTGCTACATTTATGTTGGGATAAAGGAAAGCTTTGATGATAGTTTCATACTATTAAATTATGTTTATGCAAATTACAAGTTAATATTCATGTTTATGTTATTATGACATGTACATGTTTCATGTTAATTACCCATGTTGACCCGTGAGGTCATAACTCCATGCATTATGTTGAGTCACGTGGTCATAATTTCAAGCTTCATGTTAACCCAAGTGGTTATTACTTTTGAAACCCGATTCGATGTGGCCGGGTCAATCGGTTGAACCGGTTCCGGTCGAAAAAATGGGTCATATTAAATCGGGTTTCAAATTTCTGAAACCCGGTTAGACCCGCCGGGTTTGGAGTGACCCGGGTCAACCCGGTTCACGAGACCCGGCCGAGTTTCGGTTATTTTGTGTTTTTTTCTAAATAAATCATGTTTATTGTATATATTTGCAACGTAATTTTATTTTACATGTTATATTTGTTAATAAATAGTTTTTATGCTTCATATATGAAATATTTCATGATTTATATATATACTTTTTTCTAATCTTTGCAAATATTTTTTATTTTTTTGTTTTGAAAGACCGGGTTGACCCGGCGGTCCAACCGGTTGAACCGATGACCCAGTGACTCGAACGGGTCGATTAATGACCCGGTTTTCAAAACATTGGTTATTACTTCACATCCCATGTTATGGTACAAGTATAAGATAATTAAACATACTAATTATTTATACATACTATGAATGAGTTAAAACTATGTCGTTTTGACGTAGTTGCTACAGTAACCGGCCCATTGGGCTCCCACTTTGGGCTGGCCCATTTGAATTTTTTTTTCTTTTTTTTTTAACTTGACAACTTTAAAAAAAAAATTACTCGGCACAAAATAGGAAACAAAATTACAAAAGTACTTATTTATTCAGATCAAAAAATATCTGCGACATGAGACCAAACACATAAGCCCATATAAAAAAACAAACTATTAAACATGAGACCGAAAAAATAAACCCGCACAAATTAACATAAAAAAAAATTGCTCGGCACAAAATAGGAAAAAAATATTACAAAAGTACGGATTTATTCAGATCAAAAATACCCACGACATGACGCCTAACACATAAGCCCATATAAAAAAACAAACTATTAAACATGAGATCGGAAAAATAAACCCGCACAAAATTAAAAAAAAAGTTTACGCCTCGCATCAATTAATGCCACGCATCAACGCGCGAACAATCATGCTTAACACATATTTACCCAAATCTCATAAAATTATATTAAAAAAAACCCAAATAGCCAAAAAAACAAACCTTTAAACATGAGGCCCAACAAATAAGCCCATATAAGAAAAAAAAAGTATTAAACATGAGACCGAAAAAATAAACCAGCAAAAAAAAAATTAATGCCCCGCAGCATCGCGCGGGCAATCACGCTTGTTAAAGTTATTTTTAAAACACTTATAAAATGAAAAATATATGTTATTATATACATTGAACAAATTAATAAAAATACATAAAGCTTTATACAATTTATATGCTAACAAGTTGATGGTACATATGATTAGAAAATTGGTCCGGGCCAACGGATTCAACCAGAAAACGGAATCGCCATCGGTTCGGCTAGCCTATAAAAGCCGTCCAAAAACGAAACGGAGATGACCAGTCGGAACCGGTAAAAATGAGTGAACTAAGTCGACGGAGATCACTTTTCTATTTTTCTCCGGTTAATCAACTCGTCACTTTTATTCTGTTGACGCCTAAACTTTAATCATAAAGTATCTGTTGTTGTAACGCGAGTAGTCTGCTAGTCTATATCTATACTACTATATAAAGTGTTTATGATAATTCTAAATTTAGAAGTCTTAAAAAGTTTAAGACCACCAAATATTTCTTCTTTAGGAAATATATTACAAGCCATTAGTCAACCTGACCTTACATGTATACGGTTTTTCAAGCCAATATGTAATCCGACCTTAAACGATCTTAACTGTATATGTTTTTTCATAATTAACAAGCCATTATTATAATATACACATAAATAAGTTATTTTTTTTGAACGGCGGATTTTATTGAAACAAAAAGACTAGCAAGAAGCTAGAAATTACAAAGTAACAAGATGCGGGTTTTTAAGCCAATCTACCCAACTAAAAGACTTTTTACATCTTTGTTTACACCAAATGAAGTATCGGGTGACTACCTCCTCAAATATAAGCGCCTTCGAAGGACAAGCCGAACCAAAAATGCTTTTGTTACGGAAATTACAAATGTATTACATGAAAATAAATGTCTTTAATTTTATAACTTTGTAACAGCTCTAACATTTATACACTACATTTAAAATGTAAAAGCCCATTTAAATTACAATGTAACAGGTAGGGGTGTAAACGATCCAAGCTTTTAACGAGCTACTCGAGCTCGAGCTCGTTTTACTCGAGCTCAAGCTTAATACTTACGAGCTTGAGTCGATCTCGAACAAATATTAGTGCTCGATTAGTTTGACGAGCCGAGCTTTGAAAACTAATATTTGGCTCGGCTCATTCGAAAACTCGTTTAAATATCACGAGTCGAACGAGCCGAACGAGCTAGTCGATCTTAACGAGCCGAACGAGCTACTCGAGCTTAACAAGCCAACACTTAATACATAAATTTTTAAGCTTATTTTATTTTAAAATTTTAAATATATTTTTCTAGTATTATTAAGATTCAAGTTGTAACTTAATATTTTATTTCTAAGTTACAAATTTACTTGAAGGTAAACCTTCTCTTTTTTCTTATACTTTGTTTTATAGGCTTTTTATTTTTCTTTCTTTCTTCTCTTTTTCTATGTGGGATGTGTTTTCTTTTACTATTTTTTAAACATGTGTTATTCTTTTTTACTTCCATCTTCTATATCTAATACGTACATTATTTGCTCTTTAGTTATTAATAGTTTTTTAAAACAACTAAATGATAACTCTTTTAGGTTAAATACACTTATTTATCTTACCTAAACTTATATAAAGCATATGAATGTGCGTTTTTATTTGCACAAGTGTCAAGTGATTTAAGTTTACACACTTTTGTTTTATAGAAATAATCTTTAAACATGTTTCAATCAAATTATATTAATTTATAAACTTATAAAAGTCATTATAATTCTTCTGGTAAATGAGCCATTCACGTATAACAACTATAGACATGACATACATCATGTATTATGGAGTATCAAAATAAAATTTAAACCAATTTGATATTTGATAAAGTTGAGTGTGACATTGAGCTAATAAGGGTTGTGTTATCTTTCCCTCTTATAATGATTCATGATATAAGTTACATGCTAAAATATATGATTTTGAATGAGAGTTGAGTTGCAAGTTAATAATTATATGTCATGCACACAAATACATATAAACAAGTCACACACATAAAAGCATACATAAGTAAGAATAAAACTTAAAATGAGAAGGATGATAAACTATTATAATTATCCATTTGAGATGCTTCTACTAGAATTAGATGCATCTCTATCCATTTAGATGCATCTCAGTTAGTTTCGAAAGTGATTTTGAAGTGAAAACAAAGCAAAGTAGTACTAACCGCAAATTTGACCCACATGGGACAAAAATTACATAGGATTCGTCTAACTTGATTAAATGCATTTTATATATGTAAATTTTATATATGTAAATGCGTTTAATTTTCAAACACACACACTATATTAATTTTAAAAAATATTCTCTATATTAATTTGAGACTTTTATTCATCTTGCATTAACCCATGATTGCTACTAAAACTTTACTAATTTAGTTCATGCTCGTTTATATAACACCTACTTTTTCACCGCTTTGGTTCGTTTATATAACATTTTCATCCCGCACCCAATACCAATTCATTTTTTGATCCAAATTCTTCATCTGGAACTGTGATAATGTTATTCTCATCAGATGATGATGATGATGAAATGCTAACGCCGATTGTTGAGAACTTCATAATCAAGTTTTGGTTGTTGAATGGAAAAGGGTTTAGATTCTAATTGATGAAAGTGAAAGTGATGAAGATTAAAGGTGAATCATATTGAAATTTATGTTTATAAAAAAACGTATGAAATGATCATGCAACTATAAAAGCTTGTCGCTATAAAATCATGTTACTGTGCACGAGTACTCGTATAGTAAAAGTATAAATCACCCAACGGTGTATTTTTATAAGATGATCATAACACATCTCAAGCGATATATAGTGTTGCTTAATTTTGATGTCTAATGTATATAGTTTATCGAAAATAAACGCTATTGTGAGGTAATGTATATGAAATGACTTGACACTTGATAGTATAGGTTTATTATTATAGTAAGCTTACGAAAGCATATACATAGAACACAAAAAAACGTTACATACTACTAAAACGATAACAATTGATGTTTAACAACGTCGCAAAAAAGTTTAAATTAGATAAAAAAAATTAATCTCAATTGCTTATTCCTTAAGGTTCTTAATCTTACTCCATATTTTATCATAACTTTAAGTCCATGTTATTATACTAGGCTTTCCTAATTCATGTAATCATAACTTTTTAGTTTCATTTGATTTTATGTAGCCTTGCGTGTGACGGAAGCAATTGAAGAAAATTGCAATACCTAAAAATGAAGCTCTTTAGCAAACGCATGGTTTGAGAATATTGCTATAAATACTGATTAATGGCTAAGGGGGTGTTTGCTTTGTTTATTTTTTATACGTGTTTGAAATCGTGAAAAGCACATCCTTATAGCATTATAAATAAAACAACTCTATACATGGTTTAAATATAAATTAAACTCAGTTTGATATTACTGTTGCAACAAACAATCTCATTTTTGTTTTAAAATTAAAAATATATAAAAGTTTAATCATCTTTTCTTTGCTAACTAGAAATACTTAGACAAAAAAATAAGAATAGAGTTTGAAATATCAAAAGAACAAGAGAAATTAAAATATAAGTGGGACATGGTTAGTAGACTTATCTCATATCGCTTGAAGAGGAAAACTTCCAATAGAAAAAGCTCTATATAAGCAAAGCCCTCACCTTATTTTGAAACATAGTTAAGCTTTACATGCTATTAAACATTAAACATTGATAGTGTGTTTTTAGACAATATTTTTTGAGCTTATAAGTTATATTAACTTTAGTTTGAGCATTAAAACAATTTTTATAATTGTATACGAGCTTTTGAGCTCGAGCTTGAGTTAATAAGCGACCCTATCAAGCTCGATCTTTTATACGAGCATCTTAAGCCTAAAAGTTAATTTATTGTAAGAGTACAAAAAATGTAAAATATCTTAAACGAGCTTCGAGCTCGAGCTCGAGCTCGAACAACAAAAAAATATTCGAGCTCGAGCTCGAGCCAATTTATAAAAGTTTATACGAGCTGGAACCGAGCTCGAGCCGAGTAGTTAATAAACGAGCCTAGCTCGTTTAGGCCAAAACTCGACTTGACTCGGATCGTTTACACCCCTAGTAACAGGCCATATCAAAATTCATTAAACACCCATACCCAACTAACATAAAACCCGACCCTCACACATTGAAACACACAATGAAAAAAAAACACATCAATCCATCTCTCTTAAACTCAAGATCGGCTACCTCATTTATAGTAAAATTTGATGCTAGAAACAGATTGCTTCATTTGGTTTAGCTTGTGCGTCGAATTGATGTTTGGTCTGCATTGTGGCTAATGCTTTTTTGGTGCAAAAGATATTAGCTTCTGCGGTTCTTTTTGGTTAATGCAGAGGCGTTTTTCTTGTAAAACTACATTTGAAGTTATTTATTTTGTTAACAGTGATGCATTGTTTGTTGTTTTATTTAATCAAATTACTTGTTCTTGCATCACAAATATGCATCCTTTGCGTAGTAACCATGATGCCCAAGCTTTGTGCCATTGAACATTTTGCCAAAAAAGTCAATAGACCATGAAATCTTAATCGTGCCAATTAGTGCAACGAGTTTGCCAAAGACTTGTTTTAGATATATAGTCGAGTATCCGCGCATTGCGGCGACGGTGTATAGTTTTCGAAAAATTTCCGGTTGCTTTGAATTGTATGTGTACGCATGTTTTTTATTTACACATTTATTGATTAGAGATAACAGTCATTTGTGTGCCATTTTTGTGTTCTAGACAAAGCATTATAACAGTCAAGTACATTATGAAAATGAAAGGTTCTATTTTGTTTTCGTGACAGTTCAACGGTGATAGTTATAGTACAAACTGACTAATTTGTGTTTTGCGTGATATTAGTGTTTGAGCCAAGTCTCCATGGGTAGTCCTTTAAACTGGCTTCTTTAATCTCGTCCAATTATATATTATAAACTCCTTTAAACTCCTATTGTCCGGTCCATTTATATATTACTAGTTGGTTACCCGCGCATAGCGGCGGCAATAAATTTTTTACTAACTTAACTCTTTTTTTTTTTTTTTTTTTTTTTTTTTTTTTGAACGGCGACTTTTATTAAGAAAAACTAGCAAGGAGCTAGAAATTACAAAGAAATAAGAGACGGGTTTTTATACCAATCGTCCCAGCTAAACAAAGTATTGCATCTATACCGACACCAGTAATAAGAACTACAAATAATCTCATCAAAAAACGTCTCCTTAGATTTGGGCTTGGCCTCGAACATCTTCTTATTACGAAAATTCCATAGAAGCCACATCTTCAACAAAAGTATAAATACTTGACATGCTTTTTCTTCTTCTTCGGCAGTTTTACATTCATCGATCCTAGACCTCCATTCTCCGTAAGAGGTTAATATCCATAAAAGCGCAAGTCCACCACGATTTTTTAATTTAGAAATCTTCTTGTCCGTGTTACAAACGAAGAACAATTGATCATTGGTTTCAATCCCGACATCACATTTCACACAAAATAGAGATTCAATATCCATACCACGTCTGGATGGAAATGTGAAATCTAGTAGGTAAGGTGTTCGTCATTACCTTCCCAAGCGGAAGGTGTTTCACTTTGTTGGGAACATTCGAATCCCACTCGTCTTTAGATCACCTTTCGAAGTAATCGCGAATATATCATGTTTCTTGACGTCAGCCACGGTATAACCCCCACCAGAATTGTTCAATGTCCAAGAACATGAATCAGGTAGACTGAGTGAGCACCACAGGGTTATTCACTTTCGCCTAACTCTTAAATTGAGTGAGTCCAGCCCTCCTCTCGGATTTTGTCTACGAAACGATGGTATATAAGACTAGGATGCGCAAGTTTTTGACCTACTGTAATGTGTTTGCTGTTTTCGAGTGATACGCTTTAGGGAATCTATTCTTAAGCTTGCCCCCATACAACACACGTCATCCCAGCAATCAAAGTCGACAAGGCCATTTCCTAGTTTCTTCTTCATGACAAAAGCAGGTTATTACACTTTTCTCATGCATCCTAACCTCTTTAATAATTATTTATTCACAAACATGAATTAGCTATTTACCCCGAAATTCATCAATTCTTTCATTGGCTCTCGTGTATAGCCTTGATCAAACACGAGACCATAGCTGTAGGGCTCATGGCTAAAATTCTCCACAAACCCATTTATAATATCAATCCTCTATTAAGAAGCATAAAGACTATATATACTAGGACCACCGTTATCTTTAGGAGCAAGAGCCTTCATTCACATTGAACCCACGAAGCTTTTTTACCCGAACTCTCATGGACCATTGAAGAATTTACTTCGAAGAGATTCCAGATTTTGAATGGGACAATGCAGGAAACTTTAAACATTGACATGTGAAAAATAGGCATCGAGCCAATAGTATCCGATTTGATTAACATGAGCGCCCTCAAGCGATTACATTTTCATCTTAATATCTTGATAGACGTCTTCTAATTCTTTATTAATGTCCTTCCAAGATTGTATTTTATTCATGTCCCTCCAAACATAAGAACAAGATATATAAAGGAGCTTTAAGAACAAGACATCGAATTTGGTCGATCCGCTAGGAGAGACTTTACCATTATCATCTTCAAATTGGGGCCCAATGATTTGCTTTTGCACATTTTGATTTTTAAACCTGTAACCTTTATGAATAACAATCTAGAACATGGATAAAGAGTAGTTATATTACTTTCGCTCCATTACCTCTATAAAAACCGCTCATCCGCATAGAAACATGTGCGAAAGATTAACCAAACCACCAAACATCGATCATGGGAAACATACCCGAAATCAAACCTCTCTTTGAAATGAAATATGGAGGACTTTCCAGTGATTAATTAGAATCAAAAAAGGAGATAACGGATCACCTTGTTTAAAGGAACCTCTACCAAAATTGATAAATATCGTCGGCTTGGACTAACATTGATAATGATAGGACCCTTTCGAAGAATTTGAAGTTCACAGTCTGTATCCAATTTTCTCCATTTATCCCCAAACTCCCAAACTTTGCCTAAAAACATCATCAAGAATAATCCACTTACCGAGTCACGTATATGCTTTTTCAAAGTCCACTTTAAAATGAAGTGTTTGTTTTTCTTCTTCTTACACCAAGACATGACTTCATTTAATATAAAAAGGCCCATCAAGATTTGCCTTCTTTAATGAATATGCGAAAATTGAACCTCATTAATTAATTTCCCACCCAAGACATCAACAAGTACGAATAGTTTAAATCTTAGCAATGATTTTATATATGCTACCAATGAGGCTAATCGGTCTAAAATCCTTAACAAGATTAGACTATCCAGAATTTTCGGAATTAAGGCAAGAAAGTTGAATTAAACCCTTTGGGTAAATCAGAAAAATTTAAAAAATACCTCACCGCTTCACTAACATACCTATCCACTAGATGCCAAAAAGTGTCCTAAAAACCAAACGTGAATCCATCCGGACCGGGGCTTTGTGTACCACATTCCAAAACCTAATTCTTAATTTCAATCATTAGAAACTCCCCTCTCCACATGATCACTTTGTCTTGTGAAATTGTTTAGGAAAGTCAAGACTATTAGAAGCAGTAGGTTTGTTTCCGGCTTACCAAATCGTTACTGGCAAAATGTCTAGAAACGAACTCTTTATTGACATTCATGAGGGTTTTCAATCACAATTACCATCAACATAACCCCCCCTAATTTTGAATATTACGCCTTTGTTTATGATACCATGAAAAACCGGTATTACATTCCTTATAACCACGCCCCAATTTAATTTTAGCCTTTTGAGCCCTTCATTAGATTCTAAATTATCTATCTTTTGGATTTTGAGAAGATAGCTAAGCGGGGATTGACCAGGCTCTCATTCCAAGCCCTCTATCATTATCAGATCAATCTTCCTCCAACTGTTTTTTAAGGTCTAAGCTGACGCTTTTTCCCGGGTCCCCGAATTAACTTTATTCAAATACGAATCTGTTTCTTAAGTTTTCTAAGTTTATTCATCAAACTTAGAAGAGCATTAATTTCCGCACCATTGGTCTGTTTTTCACAAGTGTTCTCACACAATGTGTTAAATCAATCCATCTCAAGCCATTGATGGAAAAACGAAATGGAGGTCAGGGCAATAATCGAAACCATTTTCTTTAAGAAGAATAGGCGATGATCCGACAACAGAACCTCTCAAATGTAACACTTTAATGTTCGGGCTTCCACTAATAACACTCTCCGAAAACCAAGATTCAATTATCTAACTTGCTATCTTTTGTTGCGGATCTATGACACCAAGTAATAGCGACATTCCATCTAGTTAACTTAACCAATCCCGAATCCAATAAAGAATTCAATCTATGAGCACCATGTGGATTTATCAATGAGTTCCGATCTATCAGATTTGACACGAACATCATTAAATATTCACCCATGATAATAACTTCCACGTTTCCAACTTAATTCTCGAATCGAAGAAGAAAATCCATAGAGCATGTTTTTCTTTACCCCTCTGAGGAGATTAAACACCCATTAATCATCATATTCTTTCCCGTTATCCTCACTTACATCTTAAGTAAAGAACCAAAATAATCAGGAACACCGTCACCACTGTTTTTGCAAAATGAAATTATGCTTCCCATACGCAAAGGATACCTCCCGAATTTTTCCAACCGTCATCTCTATACACATAATCATAACCGAATTCCCCCCCCATACACTGTTTCACAAAAGAAGTCTCAATCTTTTTCATTTTTTGTATCTTGTATAACTAAAAAATTCACTTTATTTTTGTTTCCTAAGATTCTTTTACCCAATCTTTCTTGGCCTTTTGGGCAAGGCCTTGTATACTTTAAAGATAGAAAATTCCTCTAGATACTTCTTTCCTCCTTTGTGTTCCATGAGTTTTCTTCCAAATTTGCTATGACTCATCCATTTTGATCCCATAAACTGTTCCAAACTTTATAACATCTTCAAGTAAACCCACCATGGATCCACATGGTTCTAGGGATTTCAGAAACCTTGAAGTGGACCCGCTGGATATAGACCATTAGCACTACCTTTTCAATTTATCAACATCACCAGCTCACTGAAGTCATCATTCTGGATACTACCTTCTTCTATGATGTGTCATTTTACAATTATGTGTCAAGGTGTGAAAACATGGGTGGATGCTTCTAAACTATCTCCCCCCCCCCCCCGTCAGAATGGGTATCTTGTAATCCAATTTATTCATGACGCTTAAGTAAAGAATTATAAAATTATATGGGTCTTCGAAATTCCTTTTCCTTTTCGAATTTTTCATCAATTGATTATTTTCAGCTCTACCATCTTCATATATAGACTAGGTTAACTATCTCACCATCACTATGTTCAATCCTTGATTCCGTTTCTTTTTAACTTCACCTTCCTCATCCATGCAGTTATCATCTTCACTTCGTATTCATCTTGTGAATATCTGGGACCCAACCTTGAGTTTTCATTAGCTATAATCAATTACATCTTACCTCGGTGAGTGATTTTAAAATTCTTCTTTGTTACTATTTCCTGCCTTCTAAATAAAACTCAAAGTCTTTTAGAATAATAATCAAGTCTCATCCCTGATCATCCACATCGAGCTATTTTCCCCACTTTTCAGCAATTTAGTAAAGTTTTTTGTCCAAACTTGAAAGGAACACCATTTCAACTTCGACCCCACGCACTACAATCCTACCATCAACCTCAACTTCGTTTGTAGCCTTTATAACATGAGAAAACCATGACATCGAATCTAACTCAGTTTTGAATTTTTCATTGATTCCAGTGATTTGATTTCCAACATAACCCATTTTCTCCCATATATTTGATTACAGTATCGGAAAAGCCTTCATTCCCCAAAAGACATTTTCAGATTGGTAGAGAAGCAAAAAACTTTTACCCTTCCATAAAGTGCATTTATCAACATTCATAGACTGAACACATTCATCTCCCTAATCTATCGATGGTTCTGAAATCTTACCATACCAAATTCGTCTTTGTTTCCCCTTTTAACACACCATGTAGGATTCTTTCTTTACCCTACCTAGACTCCCACTCAGGTTTGGTTTAAAAGATGGGTTGGAGTAACATTGTGGTTCTTATTTCCCTCTCTTATGTTCTTACCATGGGGTCTTTGGAATCGAGCGATATTCGAATGGAGTATAACACGACCAATACAAACAGTACAGAGATTATTAACTAGTCTTTCTTCACTGAACTACATTTATGAATTTGACATATCCAATCCTTTTTCCGTACTTATTGATTTCTTGACAGGAATATAATGAATCCACCGACCTGACCGTATTGCTTGCAAGCTAGAAATAAACTCCTTGCCCAATACATTATCCAAAAAAATTCGTAACAATAGGACAGATGTTGAAATCCTTATCAACATCGTTCCTCTTTGGTTGTGTTTTCTTCCAATTGGAACACCACCAAAACTGAATCTGCCTAAACAAAAAACACCTTGGATCGAAGATGAGCTCTAAAAAACAACTTACTTCTAAAAACCCGAATGTTAAAATGTCTACTTTGATGTCTCTCTGTTGTTGTTCCCGACCTCTGGTGTACCACCAACAAGATGTACCACCTATGACGTCCCAACTATAGTGTCCCATCTATGATATTCCATTCGGATCATCTATCAAGGATTCAAAAATATTTTTTTTTTTTTTTTTGATTGAAGGGATTTCTGGAGATTAATGAATGATTATTATGATGAATAGATGAAGGATTGAATGATTGAAAATGGATCTAAGACAAATTGTATTTTGTAAGAGGCTAATCTTGCGAAACCCTTTAGATCCAAACCCTAGATCCAAAAGTTGATTTGTGTGTGTGTGTGTGTGTGTGTGTGTGTGTGTGTGTAATTTCCTACCTGCTTAGTAATTTCATTTCACAACACTTTGAATGTATGTGTTCGTTTGAGTTTCCCGTAGCTTTTCCGCAATACCATATTAACATCATCATTCTCGCATGTAAAAAGACAACACTCTCTCCGAAAATATATAGTTTTAACGTATCAAATTCATATTTAATTAAGGTTAAAGTTGTAAAAAATACAAATCAACATAAAATAAACCCGCTAAAAATGTAAAAAAAATAAATTATAAAAGTATATCAAAATGGATGTTGAATGAAAGAGCATAAAGTTTTAAAAAATATGATGAAATTAAATCATAATAAAATTAAATTGATAAAAAATATTTCAATTTGAAAATAGAAGTAAATTTTTAATCAAAAGGTGACACGTGTCACTTTATGATAAGTGGTTTATTAAAATGAGATGAATGGTCAAGATTGCACTTCCTTATCTTAATTTTTAATGGGTCTCACATTATAAATGCTTTATATAGTAGTATAGATAAACTCAAAGATATTCCAACCTAGTCAAATATCATTTTTATCGACCAAAAGTTGCTCATTTTTTTCATCTGATAAGCCATTGGCAGCGCTACACAATGATTAGACTTAAAATCGAAAACACCATAACGTTAGTTAAACATGTCATGATTTTTGGACTCTTGCTAAAGACTTAACATTACAACTTCTTTACCAAGTGGAGCACAGTTTAATCTAAAAAACAAACCTAGGGCTTAAAAATGATAACTGATGACAAACTTGAAGGAAAAAACAGCTTTAAATCATTAAAATTTTCATGTTACCAGTTCTTTACGATATAAGTAAACCAGTAAACGGATCATAGAACAAACTTTCTGTTAGGACAATACGATATAAGTATGTATATAATTAACTTCTTTTCATGTGTATAGAGATTGTGCCACTTCTTTTGCCAAATGACTGTAACCGAAAACATTTAGAATACAATTAAGGCTATAACCATTATTGACCGTCGTAACTTTGTTGATACAAACTATTGTAACGGTAAACAATTAAAATACAATTAAGTGAATAACCATTATTTACTTTCGGTTACACAACTTATTAATTATAAGATAGTGTTGTGGTTCAAACATGTAGCCAAATTGGATAGAAATTAAGAGAGAAAACTAGAAGGAAAATAAGAGAAGAAGCATAACCATTACTAAACCAAAAACCCTATACAACCTAATATTACGAAACATATGGAAGACGTGGTAGACCCACTCTTTCCTTTATTCTAGCATACTGGGAATTGAAAAAGTCTAACATGTAAAAACTGAAATTAGTCTAACATTAAAAAAAAAGACTTTGCTTGGGCTGCATGAGATTATGTTGGCCTGGTGGGCACGTAACAATCCACCCCACTCGCAGTCGCCTTGTCCTCAAGGTGAAAATCAAGGTATGCTCGAACGAAACGCCACTTAGTATCCCAAGTTGCATCCTCCCTTGGTCGACCCTTCCATTTAACAAGTAACTCAGTCTTGGGTCGATACTTACCCTTCTGGACCACCCTTTCCTCGAGGATTTCTTCTGGATGCATAAGGGTCGGTGAAACCACCGGTTCATCTTGTGTGACTTGAATCACCTCTGGTGCGGTACCCACAAAACGTCTCAGTAAACTCACATGAAACACATCATGTATAAGAGAGCCCGGAGGTAGCTCCACCCGATACGCAACCAGCCCGACCCGATTTAGGATTTTGTAAGGACCAAAACAACGGGGAGCAAGCTTTGCTGAGTAACGGCTTACCACGCTGGATTGGCGGTACGGCTGGAGCTTAATGTAGACCAAATCTCCCTCGTTAAATTCCAACTCGCGGCGATGACGATCGGCATTTACTTTCATACGATTCTGAGCTACTATTAGGTTACTTCTGAGTTGCTTTAAAACCTCATCCCTGTCACATAGATAATCATCGACTTCTTGGACCTTTGTTGTACCGGGAACATACTGTTGCACAGGATTGTACCGAAGCCAATTTCTCTTCAACATGTTTCTGTAATTCGACATGGCGTGGTTTTGTTTTCGAATGAAATAGTAAAGGGGTGTTTGGGACAGTAGGATAATAACAGAATGTAAAGAGTGTAAACTTGCAGAAAAGTAAATAATGATGTACTAACAATGTGTATTGAATTGATATGAGATTGTATTTCATTGTTACAGACCCTTGACACTATATACATGATGAATCGCTGCCATTTGTGGCAGTTAGACCGATTCCTAACCGACATAAACTAATTTAACCGTTTTACCCTATCAACCTAAAACAACCCTACTTTGACCCAGCCCATAACCCAAGTACGTTTACAGGCTTTCTTTTACATAAAATACACTAAAGTACTCTTATAATTTACTTCTATAACATTAAGGTCCAACAATCACCCCCCTAATGTTATAGACATTTATTCCAGCAGCTTTTCCTTCATGTGACGACCACGAAGTCATAATTCTCTGATGTGTTTCCTTCATCCCTTTGATCAGTCACTTGATCACCATCCGTTTCATTGTCGCTTTCCAGGATTACACCAAAGTGAGTTTCTCCTCCTTGAATGTTCTTAAAATGTTCACGTGTGTTATCTTTTACAACTTGTAGCCTACTTGACCTAACGCCTTCATGTGGGTTCTTTTCACAGCCAACCTTCTCGGTTTCTCCATTCTTTACAAGTCCATTCTTGTACCAGGCCCTTAACGTTGTCTCGTAGTAACACTTCACCAAATGAATGGTTCGCTTGTAACATTCCTTAAACTCCTTATCATGTTCTTTGGTTAAACCATGTATTAACGCAACATTCTTCCATTTGTTTCCAAAAGAAACACCTAGATAGCCTCCCATGCTATCTACCATTTTATAAAGACCCAACAAGTCGATCTTTACTCTTCCTATAATCGGTGGTAATGTTTCCAATACATCCCGTCCAAGATATACTAAATAGAACCATTTAAGCATATCTTCGAACCTTTTACTAAGCACGCTCCAATTCTCATACACAAGTTTGTCGTCTTTTATCAAATTGAGAAACGAAATAAATCTTTGAAAAGAGTTTACCTTGATTGCATATAACGTTCCATTCACACTAATGTAATCGTCATCCAAGTAGTCTTGTACCATATTTTTATTCCATTCGAGTTCTTCTAGTTCCTTGATGAGTGGACAAGCGTCCTTGGGATCTTTTGACTCGGAATACTCTTCAAGAAACTTGTTTTGTTTTGCGACCATTTCCCTTGTGTCAATTTCGCACCCTTTTTCTTTTCCATGATCTCTTTCACCATCATAAACCATCTTTTCTTCTCCAAACATGTAAGAAATTCTGCACTTGTCGTGTCCATACGTGATCACAAAGCCTTGTCCAACAATTGATCGAGACTCAATACGTTTAGCGTCACTTTAGGCGTGTATGACACACAAGGGATCACAATTTCCCTTTCATTCGTTTTTACCACCGCTTCTCCAATTCCATGAGAAAAAATGAACTTTTTCTCATGTTGTGTTTTTTTGATTATGAACCTACTCTTCATCCTTTTAAACAAAGACTTTGTTGGACTCATATGTTTCTTGTATGCATTACTTACATACCATATGTTGTTCCAATTCGAGAAATCCGTTCCTTCAACCATATAGTTGGTTTTTACATGAACATCCTCGAGATATTTGAAGACTTCTTCATCTTCTACTACAATCGGTTCTCTTGTCTTGTTTTCAACGATTGGGGTTCTTGGAGTGGCTGCGTTTTCTTTGTTTTGACACTTCCAGAAAACGTGTCCTCGTTTTATGCAAATATAACAACGAGCCCTTTTATCCTTTCTTGCGATGGCACTTCCGACTTCCTTTTGTTTGATTGTTCCACGAACGTTTGAAGCATTAAATGCTTTAATTTCCTCCAGTCTTTTCTTCAACATCTCCTTACATTCAAATGATATTCGTTTCCTTTGACTGTACTTTGGCAACGAATCTACAGCCCTTTTGTCCAACGAATATCTTCTTTCACCGTCTCTTTGCATTTGGTTTTGAATCGGCTTCTCCTAAGATTTAGAGCGCCTGCTCTGATACCACTGTTGCACAGGATTGTACCGAAGCCAATTCCTCTTCAACATGTTTCTGTAATTCGACATGGTGTGGTTTTGTTTTCGAATGAAATAGTAAAGGGGTGTTTGGGACAGTAGGATAATAACAGAATGTAAAGAGTGTAAACTTGCAGAAAAGTAAATAATGATGTACTAACAATGTGTATTGAATTGATATGAGATTGTATTTCATTGTTATAGACCCTTGACACTATATACATGATGAATCGCTGCCATTTGTGGCAGTTATACCGATTCCTAACCGACATAACCTAATTTAACCGTTATACCCTATCAACCTAAAACAACCCTACTTTGACCCAGCCCATAACCCAAGTACGTTTACAGGCTTTCTTTTACATAAAATACACTAAAGTACCCTTATAATTTACTTCTATAACATTAAGGTCCAACACATACGACACCAACTTGGGCGGCAACCTACCATACAGAATCTAAAAAGGCATCATCTTTGTAGAAGTATGTATCGAAGTGTTGTAACTGTACTCAGCCCACAGTAACCACTCACTCTACTTCTTTGGTTTATCACCCGTGAAACATCTCAAGTACTGCTCTAAGGTCCTGTTAACTACTTCCGTTTGGCCGTCCGACTGAGGGTGATAACTAGAACTCATGCACAAGACTGTTCCTGTAACTTAAAAAAAGATTGCCAGAAAGAACTTATGAAAACTTTGTCATGGTTGCTAACCACAGTCGAGGGAATCCCATGTAACCTCACAATAGAATTTACGAATTCTCTAGCCACTGTCGCTGTGGTAAAAGGGTGACGGAGTGCAATAAAATGTGCATATTTTGATAATCGATCTACTACCACCATAATTCCTGAAAACCCATTAGAAAGCTGTAGACCCTCTATGAAATCCATGCTTATATCTTCCCATACCCGCTCGGGAACCGGTAATAGGTGTAATAACCCAGCCGGTTTTATGCTATCCGATTTGAACCGTTGACAAATTTGACATTCCTTTAGATATTTCTTTACTGACACTTTCAATCCCACCCACCAAAAATTACTTCTTATCTTGGCAAGTGTTTTATGTAGACCAAAATGGCCTCCTTCTGGTGATGAGTGGCCTAAGCCCAAAATAATAGGTAACAATGGGGAAGAAGGGCTTAATAGAATTGCACCATCACGAACTCAAACACCGTCCCTGTATATTACCTTCTTATGGGAACTTGCATGCAATGAGGAGGGTAAATCACTATAATAAGGATCAGTAGTTACTTCTCTTTAAATATCAGACCATAAGGTGGTACAAGGGTGTGAAAGAGCCATAAACTGGAATTCACAACATCGAGATAAGGCGTCAGCTCCCCGATTAGTAGCTCCCTTCTTATACTCAATTTTATAGTCAATCCCCAAGATCTTGGGCAACCATCTTGTCTGTGCTGGGGTGGAAATACATTGCTCTAGAAGATACTTTAACCTCATGTGATCGGTTTTAACCACAAACGCACGTCCTAACAAATAAGGCCGCCACTTACGCACTGCCTTCACAACCGCAAACATTTCTTTTTCATACGTTGACCACGATAACATGGTACCCTTCAAAAGGGCACTAAAATAAGCAAGCGGTTTTCCATTCTGAGTTAGAACGATTCCGATGCCCACCCCACTCCCGTCACACTTAATAGTAAAAGGTTTTGACCAATTCGGCAGGCCCAATGTCGGTGTTGTGGTGAGGGCTATTTTCAATAATTCAAAAGCTTTATTAGCAGCCTCATCCCAGACAAAGGGTCCATTCCCAACCAATTTATGTAACGGCGCGGCAATACTCCCAAATCCCTTAATGAATTTCCGATAGTATCCCGCGAGTCCCAAAAAAAACCCGTACCCCTTTTGCGTTAGTCGGAACCGTCCAAGATAATACTGCTTCGACCGAAACACCATCAGAATTGATCACATGGCCTAAATAATTCACTTGTTTAACCCCAAAACAACATTTAGAGGCCTTAACATATAGGTGATTAGCTTGCAAAATTCCTAAAACCACCCTCACATGTTCATCAATTGACTTGGAATAACTTAATATATCAACGAAGAACACTAATATAAACTTATGAAGATATTGTCGAAAAAGGTCATTCATGAGACATTGGAAAGTAGTCGGGGCGTTAGTGAGTCCAAATGGCATAACGACGAATTCATAATCCCCACATGCGTACGAAAAGCCGTCTTATAAATGTCTCCCTCTCTTACTCGTATTTGGTGATAGCCCGACCGAAGATCAAGTTTAGAGAAAACCTTCTCCCCATAAAGCTCATTAAGAAGTTCATCGATTATAGGTATAGGATATTTATCCTTAACAGTGAAATCATTCAAAGCCCGATAATCGACGCAAAACCTTAAGTACCATCCGATTTTTTAACCAGCAAGACCGGTGAGGAAAATGGGTTGTGGCTAGGTCGAATCAAACCTTGGTGAAGTAACTCTCGCACTTGCTTTTCAATCTCGGTTTTCTGATAATAAGGTTGTCAATATGGTCGAGAACTAACTGGACGAGAACCCGGTAACAAGGTAATGTTGTGGTCTTGGAAAAGACTTGGCGGTAACCCATTAGGCTCATGAAAAACGTCGACAAACTCGAACAAGACCGACTGGATTGCCGGGCAAGGTGTATGATCAGGTAGTGGGTTATCAAAAATTGGACTAATCTGGGGGAGCATGGCTGTTCCATTAAGCCCCATGCATTCGTGGGACTTTAGGGCCGTCAAGTCAGAGCCTTTCAACCCTTGTAGTTTGTGAGATGAGCAAGCTAATCAGAACCCAAGGGTGAGGTTATCAAAGTTAATTTCTACAGGTCCTAAAGTTTTCAACCATTGGACTCCCAACACAATCGGACAGGCCGCAACGGGTAAAACAAAAAAATTTATAGCTATCGTGTAACCTTGAATGACAATAGTAAGATCTTTCACCCAACCTGTACATACCAACTTCTCATGATTGCCTACAACCACTTCGAATTGAACATCATGATCAACAACAAGACCAAATCGATCCACCTATGCTTGATTAATAAAGTTGTGAGTACTTCCTCCATCCACCAATATTATGACATCTTTATTCTAGAGTCGACCCGGTAAGCGTAGAGTTTGTGCTAAAATGGTACCTGATATCGCATGAAACAAGATTTCGGCTGGTGTCTCATTGGTTTTCTGTACCACTGATTCCTCATGATGCTCCTCCTTAACTTCTTGGGTCTCACTGATCATGAACAACTGAGGTTTGCTACACTTATGTCCTGGTGTATAACGTTCATCACAATAATAACAAAGCCCCTTCTCGCGTCTCCCTCGGGCTTCGTTATTGGACAAGCGACGTACGGCAGTAGGGGAAGGTAGTGCCAAAGGTTGGGCAGGAGCTGGGCCGAGTAAACCCGGGCTGGAAGAACTTCTAGGTGTATTATTAAAACCCGATGATCTTGACCCCGAAGAAAACCTACATTGTAGGTTGATTTTGTCCTCCACAACACGTGGCATTAACCAACTGACGTGGGTTTTTGAATTTTACCTCTAGTCGGATTTCTTCTTTCAACCCTCCAATAAAGCAACCCACCAGGAAAGATTCCGGTAATCCATCGACCCGGTTCAATAGTCGTTCAAAAGATTCTTGGTATGCCGCAACCGTTGTGACCTGTTTGAGACGATGAAGGGCCTCCGAAGCATCGTCATAATCAGTCGGGCCAAACCAAGTAAGCAACGCCTTTGTAAATTCATCCCATGTTAACGGCCCTCTGGATTTCGTATGCCAACGATGCCATTGAAGAGTAATGCCGTCTAAGTGAAAAGAGGCCAACTACACTTGGTCTTCTGAAGCTACCTTTTGAAAGTCGAAGTATTGCTCGGCTTGGTAGATCCACCCCATAGGGTCGTCACCACTATATCGAGGAAAATGGAGCTTCAAGTAGGGTTTCACTTCACTTCCAGTAACAACTATTGGTCCGCCCTTGAAACCCATAGAGCTGGACGGGACCTTCTCATTGCACCTCCGACATCAAACGTTCCATCATAACAGTGAACTTCTCAAAATTCTCATGCATCTCCTGTTGAAACTGAAACTGTTGGGTATTTTTTCTTAGCCCATGAGGATTAATAGCCCAACACATTGAGGCCCATATTGGGTCTATTTAAGGACTCTTATTATTGTGGTTAGCAGTAAAATGTTGTAAGAGTTGTGAGGAGAAGAAAATAATAGAAAAGAAAGAGATTTTCGGAGTAAGATATCACCCAAACCCATCTGCAGTGTTTTTTTGATCACCGGAGATTGCACCGTTGGATCATCACGATTTTCGGACTGTAGCTTCCTGACATCGAGAGGAAGGTTCTGACCGTTAGGATTTTGATTTTGAGGCCTGGAAGTCTGTTTTTATACCTGGGCAGATTGCATCTTATTTGGTGATATTCTTCCTTTCTTGTTCTTTGATTGTTGCCATATATCTTGATGCTTGATTCCAAGATTATGATGTTTGTTGTATACCTCTAGTGTTATCTAGAGAAGACCTTTTGTACCTTTCCTCGTTGATAGTAAATTTAAGCGGCACTAGGTGTCCCGTGGTTTTTACCCGTTTTAGGGTTTTCCACGCTAAAAGTTTGGTGTTCTTGCTGTGTGTTTGATTACATTTATTATCTGCTGTTTTGGGGCTGATTTGAGACTGTTAGGGGCTGATTAGAATTGTTTTTATTTTTCCCTATTTGTTTGCATCCTTATAGGTTCATACGGGTTTGGGTAAGTGCTGTCAAACAAAGGTTTTGCTTCTGCAATTGTGTTTATACCGTTGTGACCAATTGTTCTTACCTATCAAATTGGTATCGAGAGCTTGGTTCTTGGTTTGGGGACTTAACCTGTTTGAACGATGGAAGCTAATACAAGTAGGATGGTTAGTTTGAATGGTTCTAATTATCATGTTTGGAAAGGAAAAATAGAGGATCTCCTTTATGTTAAAGACTACTAGTTGCCTGTATTTACTACTGAGAAACCTGAGAACAAAACAGATGCAGAATGAACTATTTTGCATAGACAGGTTTGCGGGTATATTAGGCAATGGGTTGATGATAATGTTTTAAACCATATTTGTGAGGAGACACATGCTCGTACTCTTTGGAACAAACTTGAATAGTTATATGCTCGAAAAATTGGAAATAACAAGTTGTTCTTAATCAAGCAAATAATGAGATTAAAGTACAATGATGGGTCTCCTATTACTGATCACTTAAATGCCTTTCAGGGTATTATAAATTAGCTTGCAGGTATGGGTATCAAGTTTGAAGATGAGATTAAAGGCTTGTGGCTTCTTGGTACTTTACCGGATACTTGGGAGACTTTTAGGACATCTTTGTCCAACTCTGCACCAGATGGTGTTATCACCATAGAATTGGCTAAAGGTAGTATTCTGAATGAAGAAACGAGAAGAAAGTCATAAGGTTCTTCTTCACAGTCAGATGTCTTGGTCATAGAAAGGAGGGGGAGAAGTCAAAGCAGAGGCCCGAGTAACAGAGGTAATCATCGTAGTAGTTCCAGCAAAGGAAAATTTGCTGATGTTGAATGTTATCATTGTCATAAAAAGGGGCACATGATGAAGTTTTGCAGATAGTTGAAAAAAGAGAACAAGAAGAAAAACTACAACAACCAGAAGAACAAACATAAGAAAGATGATGATGGTGATGACAATACTGAAGTAAATACCACCACAGATGAGTTCTTTGTTTGTTATGATTATGATATGGTCAACCTTGCTAATGATGATTCGAGTTGGATTCTTGACAGTGGTGCTACGTGCCATGTTGCAACACGAAAAGATTATTATTCATCTTACACACCAGGTGACTTCGGTGTTGTTAGGATGGGTAATACTGGGCTATCAAGGATTGCTGGTATTGGAGATATTTGCTTGAAGTTTGACACGGGGATGGAATTGGTTTTGCATAATGTAAAACATGTCCCAGATATGAGACTCAATATTATCTCAACAGGTCTTCTTGATGAAGATGGTTACCACAACAGTTCTGGTAATGGTTTGTGGAAAGTAACACTCGGATCCTTGATTGTGGCAAGAGGAAAAAGGGAATCCAAGTTATACATGACTCATCCGAAGATATCCAAGAGCATTGTCAATGCTGTAGACAATGATGATATGACCGAGTTATGGCATAAGAGACTTGGTCACATGAGTGAAAAGGGGATGTCTATTCTTTCTAAGAAGAATGTGTTATCTGGTGTGCATGATATCAACTTGAAAAAGTGTTCTCACTGTTTGGCAGGAAAGCAAACTAGACTTGCTTTTAAGAGTCGTTCTCCTTTCAGAATGGAGAACATACTTGATCTGGTACATTCCGATGTTTGTGGTCCCATGAAGACTAAAACACTTGGTGGGTGTTCATATTTTGTCACTTTCATCGATGATCACTCAAGAAAGGTTTGGGTATATACCTTGAAGACTAAAGATCAAGTATTGGATGTGTTTAAGCAGTTTCATGCTTTAGTTGAGAGGCAGACAGGGAAGAAACTTAAATGTATTCGAACTGACAATGGAGGTGAATACATTGGCCCCTTTGATGCTTATTGTAGAGAGCATGGAATTCAGCATCAAAAGACTCCACCGAAGACACCACAGTTAAATGGCTTAGCAGAGCGGATGAATAGAACTTTGGTTGAGAGAGTCAGATGCTTGCTTTCACATGCAGGGTTGCCTGCTTCTTTTTGGGGTGAGGCTTTGAATACGGCGGTACATGTTATTAATCTAACCCCTTGTGTTCCTTTGCGTTTTGATGTTCCTGACAGGGTTTGGAGCGGCAAAGATGTTTCATACCGTCATTTACGAGTTTTTGGATGCAAGGCATCTGTGCATATTCCCAAAGATGAAAGATCAAAGCTTGATGTGAAGGGTAAGCCATGTGTGTTCCTCGGGTATGGTCAAGATGAATTTGGGTACAGGTTGTATGATCCAGTTCAAAAGAAACTCGTTCGTAGCCGAGATGTAGTGTTTGAGGAAGATCTAACTTTGAAAGATGTTGAGAAGGCTGAGAGGGAGACAATTCCTCAACATAATGATGATCTTATTGACTTGGATCCGGTTCCTCCTAAACATTTTGACTCACAGTTTGGAGATGATATTCAGAATGATGAAGAACAACAAGGTTCTGATGATGTTGATGCTCGAGAGTAACCAAAACTTAGATAAAGACGTTCATCCCTGATGTTACCCAGTACTGAATGCAACCATTCTTCTTGCTTAGGCGGCTTTATAGACTTTTAAGTGTATACCGACATAGTAGATAGTAGTATATGTATTTCACAAAGGTCGCTAATAGGAATCCTCATGTAGTGAAGTAGTAAGTGGGTGATTAGCAAGGTACCCGAAGTGTTTATGTAGGTAACTCTCATAAAATAAGATACTAAGGACATAATTACTGATAAAATCCATAATATTATGTAAGTGACTCTTCGTAGTGCAATATTGGTTATAAGGTTAATTATTTGGTGAGAGTCATGGTATTTTACTTGCACTAGGATGATACAAATGCGTAATCCACAAGATGTGTTATTCCAAGATGGTGAATGATAATGTGTAGTCTAATGAAACATGTTTTCCATGACGGACAAGTGGTAATTTAGTTATTTAATGATATCGTGCCAAGCAGTTTTTAACTTAGGAAGTAGATAGTAATAGATAATGCGTATGCTATTCTGATATGTCCTTAAGAGCCAGTTATAGTCTAGAGTTACTAATGCAACCTAGTTCTCTATAACCAAGTGCTCTGATACCAATCTGTCACACCCCCAAATTCACTGCAGCGGAAGACTAGATTTGGGATGGTGACTTCATGGCGTGAAGAGGACTTGTTACGCGAGACAGACCTCTACATGCCAATATACCAATGCAGACTCCCTACATATTCCGTAAGATAGAACACCTGAGAAAAACATTGCTAAAGTGTCAACATAAAGTTGGTGAGTTCATAGGTTTTGATGTTTGATAATAGTGATGAACCACAAGATTTATAACCATAGTATGAAATATAGTAATCCTATATATCACAATGAAAAGCATTTACTATTGTCTAAGCTCATGACACCAAGGCGTTAACATGTATCATCATAGACAAGTCCATGCAGATGTCCAACCCGTGTCATCCGTAACTGACTCAAATGAAACTGTGTTTGCTTGACTAATGCCAGTCCAAGACAAACAGGGATGTCAATCCCGATAGATCTATCCATAACATTCGCGCTTACGAGTAATTAACGGTTCATGATAAATTGGGCAATATAGCAAGTTGGGTTGAATAGGGACTTAGACCCAATAGTAAATCAATAAATGTACTTGTGTTCAACTTGTTAAAAATAAGCAATGTTCTCACCCAAAAAGATGATTTAAAATAGTAAAGTAGGCGCTATGAAAACTCACCCTGTCAATTAATCGCCTGGAACTGATAATGGATCAATGCACGTCAAATAGTGACTCAGTCAACACCTAAATTATGACAATTCTAAGTTTATATTCTAAAACTCAATGCATGAAACGAATTATGCAAATGGGTCATAAAGGCATTATCGTTTATGAGATGACGTTTTATGTTTTTGTAACGTTGTTTAAACCGTTGGCTCTAGGGACGACTTTACGACTATAGGCACATATACAGGAATTGGTACTATTATGCGTTGTAACTTATATTCACAAGTTCCATATCTCAGGAAAATATAGACATCATTAGTTAGTTACTAGGTCTATATATTTATTGTTTATATATATAGCAGTATCGATCTAACCGTTTAAATAATGTTTATAAAAATATTATTACATCTAACACCCTTAAGTTTCAAAGTAGCAGATTTTAGTCCCTCTATTTTCTAAATTAAGTAAATTACACAATTAACCCTTAAGTGTTCGGGTTATCTCTTTTAATCCCTTAATCTTTTCCAAAATAGTATTGTGTCCAATATTTAACTTTTATATTCCAAATGTTACGCTTTAAATCTTATAACTTTTACGTTTATAAACCCGAATTAAGGTTTTAAATTTTTTTTTAGTAGTCAATAAATTATATAGACCGCGTTAGGTTCATTTACTCGTTTAAAAGTTCGATTTCGTTGTCACTATTTCTAGTTTATCATAAAAATGTTGTTTATATTTTGCCACCTATCGAATTGGTCTTGTTTCGCTCGCGAGTTTACCCATTTCGTTTGAGTCTCGACATGGGACGACCCAAAGACTCGAAAACATGCATGTTTTCCATACTTCCTCACGTCAAAAATTTGCATGTTTAAAATTTACAAGTTTTAAAATGTCACATGTATCATTTCATATACTAAAACCCACATGGATACTATTATTCATATCCTTTTTTTGTTTTGTTTCGACCCAATATTGGGATTTGACAGCTCACAGTGTGGTGTCTTTTCTTGGCACCCAACACACACTTAAGAGTTTCTACTAGTGTTCTTCCCCCTTCTTCACATTGTATACGTACGCCTGTATAACTATCTTTCCATTAACCCGCATGGTTACTACTCCTAAGGTAAACACGAAGTGGACGAAGGTCGAACAAAAGTGTGGCTGAGTATTTTCACAACCCTTAGGCGAGCAACACGTGGCATACCCTCTGCGAACACCATGGGTTCAACAGTGGCGGCCGTCCACTTGTGGTTACGTTTTGGGTACGGCAGACAAGTGTACGTCTCCTGGTGCCAAGTATCTATGAGGCTTGGATACAAACCAACGAGCATGCTCTCACTCAGTTTAGTTAGGTCTGTGACGTCCCAATTCAGCAAGCAAAAGGCTCGCTGTGGTTCGTCCCGTGTTATTTGGTTACGATCAAGGAAGCGAGGCCTCATTCTAAGGGTCCTATGCAATGTACGTAAAACCCTAGCATCCCCGTGTCCTTAGCGAGCCAACGTTTACAATCATGCATACGTTTAAAGTTTTATAAAGTTTTCTTCTTACTCGTTTTTCATCAATGGTATGCTTACATTTGTTCTTACGCATGCTACGTTGTTTACATCAGTTACTTATACATTGTTATTTCATGTATGCCACGACCAAGGTCTTCATATGAGTACGTACATATTAGTCACGTTTAGGTTCTAGGTCGTGTGCAAGTCATGCGAAACCGAGGCCTTTGTTAAACTACATGGCAAGTAACATATGAATGTTAAACTACGAGGACGACTTACCGAGGTTCAGGTTTGCTAAACGATGAGAAGGGATGATGATGCTAAGAGCTCAAACTACTCTTGGTTTCCACCCCTTGTAAACCGACGCCCACTTAGCTCTTGCACCCCAACGATAGTTCTTACTCAAATCGTATTGCTTAATTCTTGTTTTCAAAGTTTAGTGATGCTTAAAAGTGTGTATGCAAGGTTCTCATTTATACTCAAAATTTTGCTTGGTTACTAAGATATTGCATGTGAAATGGCTCTACACCACTATTGCACCATAGTGATAAATTTTTAATACTATTTTGCCATTATTGACTATTCCTAAAACTATTTGGGAATCCTTACTGTTTCTTGTCTTTTCCTTTTGAAATATATATCAGATGTTGGGACGTATCCATTCTTGTGAAGTTGAAAAGTAATAAGAACTAGTTGGGTAGTGTGTAAGTGTGAACGATGATGGTGTTTTTAACATAATTAGTTATTTGTTTTTATATGTATGTAGATATATATTTTTTTTGAATTCGATTAAAGGTTGCCATGGTTATTAAATTGAATGTAGATGGTTTTATAAAGTGATACAAGTAAATGGCCTCGTTTCACAATTGTGAAATAAGTATGGTTTTTATCGTTACACGTTCTAAAATATCCTTTTATACACAAGAGTAATAATGGTGATATTCGCGTGCTAATTAAGTTTTTCATGACAGGGAGTAATGCATGGCGATCATAGAATGACTTCTTGTTGAGATTAACGGTAAAATTTGCAAATTTTTACGGTACATAATTCTTCTTAAGGAAAAGAGAAATCTAAATTTGTACGGGGTGTCACAATCTCCCCAGGTTAGAAGATTTCATCCCGAAATCAAGACGTTGTAGGAGATCGTGGATTTGTAAACAAGTGAGGGTATTTGCTCTTGAACTGGTCTTCACGTTTCCCTAAATGAATGTCTTGTCTTCGGGACGAGCCAATACGACAAAATGTCAGGAATATATCCGTTGGACATAATCTTAAATTATTTCCTCCCCTTTTTTGCCTTATAAATACTACCTTATTTCTCTCAAATCTTCAACTTTAAATCCTACTAAAAATATTCCAAATGGCCTGTTCGCTTCCTCATACCGACTCCGAAGTTGAAGCCTTGGTGCAAAGATTAATTTACGAAGACAAGGGTCGTCAGGATGAGCTTTTGAATTTAGCTTTTCAGTTTGAAGATTCTTGTGTGGTCAGGGACGATCTTACAAAAGCTTACAAGAAATGCAATGACATTTCTCAAGAGAGCCGTGCTTTGATTTGCACTCTCTTAAAAGAAAGTTCCGATAAGGATCGCAAGCTGCATCTTTCTATGTATGGGAAGGCAGCACAGCTAGAGAAACAAATGGGTGCTAAGTTGGCTTGGCTCCGGGAAAAGTACTCCCGCCGTACACATGAAAATATAGGTTGTTCGTCATCACAGACTAATTGCCATCTAACCGAGAAAGAATTGTATCAGCTCCGCATGGACGAAGAAGCTCTAAGAGAGACGTTGGAAGAAGAGGCCATGAACAAAAAGGCACAAGAAGAGAGAATTAGACAAGAACAAGCTGAAAATAACGCATTCTTTTTAGAATTTGGGGTAGTGAGGTACGACTCAGAATACGAGTCATCAGATTAACGATCTAAGGACTGTTGTAACCATGTTGTTGTACTGCCTTGAATAAAGCATTGTTGCCTTAAACTATGTACTTGTGTTTCCATTCTTGCAACCTGACTGTTTTTAGGTTAGTACTCCAGTAAATTTTTAATGAATACGTTTGCTCTCTGTGGTATTTTAGTATCTCCAAAAGGTATAAAATTATTTCGCAACTGTCGCCTTACCATGGTATTATAAAGTGCCTGAGTGTGTATATATATATATATATATATATATATATATATGTATATATATATATATATATGTATATATATATATATGTATATATATATATGTATATATATAATTAAATTAACGTCCGTGATCAACTTACGAGAACTCTTTAATCTACAAGAGAACATGAAGAAGATTCAAGTTTCCAAGATTAGAACCCGTTGTTTTCATCAACGTTTTGATACGAAGTCTTCTCTTCAATTCTTGATTAAAGATTTTCTCGGGCAAGCTCAAAACCCGTTGGACCGGACCATTCACCATTGCTCAAGTTTTCCCTTATGGTACCGTCGAGTTATCTCAAACTGACGGACCAAACTTTAAGGTGAATGGTCATAGACCTAAACACTATTTTGGAGGGGACATACCACCGATGATTGTCCTGGATCTCCAAACTTTCCCCATGTACCACTAAATTCGGGGTCGAGTCAGGCTCGTGACTCGGTTATAAAAACAAGTGCTTCGTGGGTGGCAACCCATGCTTATCCTTAGAAATAGTATATTAGTATGAGTAAGTGCAGATGTGATGAGGTCTCGACTCTCCTTGTCCTTCGTGTTTTGTTGTTTTTGGTTTTATGTCCAAGATTTCCCCGCATTTTGAAGATTCCTCGTGCGTCAGTCGGTTTTGTTCATCGTCCACTAAGATTAGATAGACAGCCGTCCGATCTTCAATCCTATCACATGCTATCTAATGGGAATACGATATCCTAGATCTTATTGATTAACCGTTATCAATTAGCAAAATTAACCAACGGCTTTAGATTTGCGTATGAGACGCTCCCTTAATATTTGGATTTGCCATGAAATTAGTATGTTGGGTGATGAGTCTCATCAGATTGAGGAACAAATGTGTAGTTCTATATGGGGGGATCTTTCGATATCGGCTTACTTGCATTTGTCATGTCTTTCCACGTAAACCTCGTTTTCTACCAAAAATTAGCAAAACTAACCAAAATTTAATTTTTTTTCACAAATAGAATAAATGTGTTGACATGAAGTTTTGCCTTTAAGAGAATAAATTTGACCCTTGATCGAGCATGTTTGCGCTCAACTGTGCCCATATATCATATATAAAATTTAAGCTTTCTAGTCCTTTTTATACAGAAAAAGCACTAAAAACACGAATTCTACTTGAAAAAGCCAAGAGTTGCAAGTTCCAAAAAACTTAAGAATATGCAAAGCTTGTTTTATTAGACTAAGCATTCGCCGGATCTTTTTAGTAAAAGATTTTAATTTGCGAAGAACAAAAAATAAATAGAGTTTTAAATAAGTTAGAATGCTAAGCATAGGAGTAGTTAGATCTCTTTTAGGCTCATAGAGGTTAATTAGTGGCGTTTTTGGCTCCATCAGCTTAATAAACGTTATATAAATGACTGAAATAAATAAAGTTACTTTTTGGTTTTTGTTGCGATTCTTAGTTTAAATCACTTCGTTGAATTCCATCTGGTGAAGTAAGGTACAATCGAGGTTTGATTAGTGTTGTGGGGAAATTAGGCTAACTGATTCCCTGACATGGCTCTCTACCGTGTCTAGTTAGTTAAAAGACCACAGTCTTAAATATGGCTAAAATTAATAATAGATTTATGTAATAAACCGAGCCGAAATAAGACCACTACCCTCTTGCCGGCTCACACCGATGTGGTAGTCATTTAAGAAAGGTGGAGGTAATAGATAATAATAAAACATGGGCTGATAAAAGTTTTTACTACCGTCTTGTCGGGCTCACACCGATGTGCCAGTCTTCCTAAAGAAGGCCATAGTAAGAATAATAACCTAGACTGATAAAAGTTTGCTAATTTTGCTGCAAATAACCAAAAGAAAAAGAATGAAGAGAAGTAGACACATTAAAAAATAAGATATATGATAGATAAAGTTAAGAAGACAAATGATTCTTCGATAAAACCTTATGATAGGCGTCCAATCATGCCGGCTCACAACCGATGTTGCATAAGGCTTAAAAAACAGGTCGAGGATTATTGCGGGTCGAAATAAAGACCTCCTGGACCAATGGGTCGAACTCGCATACCGATATGGCAAGATTTTAAAAAAGGGCAGATGTTTAATACTGTTTGCAATAATAATTAAAGAACCAATAGCCAAATTTGACATCCGCGGTTATCAAAAAGGATAACCCCTAAATCAGCGAAATAATAACCTTAGACGTTGGACCTTATCTCACCATATCATCTCTTCTAAGAAAGGATTTCAAACTAATTATGGTCTTAAACCGGTTTTACTTTATGTGAAAAAGACATTTGAAATTTTTTAATTATTTTTGTCATGAATCAATAATAATAAAAGCTTTAGAACTATGATAGATGAAGCGGAAAGTAGCTATGCATTCACTATTACATTTAAGGATTGGAGGAAGGGTGGGGGTGAGGAGTAGTGTTTAGCATCTTAACTTGTATTTAACAATGATTTCGTTTTAAGCTAGATTGGGGCGGGTGAAAAATCACAGACGATAAATTATCCATTATATAGTGTTTCTTGTTCCGAGAAGTTATGTTATGTATGAATAATAAATGCATAAAATGGTAAAACGGGGAGCTTTTCAAAACTAGTGATTTCTTAATCTCTTTAGATGAGAACTTTGCTACTTTTCAAGGTGATTAGTCTAAGGGGGTTGAATTTTTGGTTTTCTAAGTTTGTATTTTATGAACATTGCTGAGGGACACGGCAATATTTAGTTATGGGGGATTTTTGTATGTGCTTAAATACCCATACCATTACCTAATAAAACGACCCTAAATAACTAAACAGATGAAAAATAACAGGTGTAAATATTTTGTTTATGGTTATTGTGCTTTGCAGGTAACGGATAAATCACAAAAGGACAAAAATCAAGCAAAAAGGACAAAATACGAGCACGAGATTAAAGAGTACGAGAAATCAAAGCCGAAGGCGTATTTATATTTAATGGGTCAACTCGTACCCATTCATTGGCCCGGGTCAGCCCATTAATATGTGAAGTATTACAAACCTAAGCCTAATAATTAAAAACAAACATATCCAAGTCAAAATCCAATATCAATAAAAACAGTCCTAAACACCATATCCTGGCCCAAGTTTACTACCCAGCACAACACCCTTTGATAAACCTGGTCAACGATATTAGGACGGGTCAAAGTTACTGTAGCACCTTCTCTTTTCTCTCCTATATTTCACCCACAGTACAAACAACGAGCAGGGTAAATGCTTCTCAAGTACACGCTTATCCATCCTTCTAGAAGTTCTTCCTAATACCACTGACATCCTCATTAGCCACGTTGGCAATCCCACATCACCCCATTGGTCAATTAAACGTGGACACGATCTAACGGCTCAAATGTTGATGATTTGGAGGCGATTATTTATTGAGGGCCAAGATTAGAGATTAGGGAGCGTCCTGAAGGCTAGAAGGTTCCTCTCACCCCTATAAATAGAGGGCTTGATCACACAATTAGGGTATGTAGGATTTTAGCTTAAGCTTGTAGTATTTTTAGTGTTTATATTAGTCTCTAGGTTATTCTCATGTAATGTAACTTTCCCATAGTCATTGTAATCCTTTAATTTTCAATAAAAGTCGGTTTTTCATTTTAATATTCGTTTCAATTCTTGTTTTTCCTTAATGGCAATGTTTGTTTGAATTTGATCATAATCTCCTTATAAAGGCTCTTATAATCTCTTTAATACTACCATGTTTGCTATCACACAGTTAAGCCTTACAAAAGCTTAACTGAATATATTGATCATGTTCAACTCTTTACTCAAAAATACCTCAGCTTAATATTTAGATGATAAGCCAAAAAGGGATGGGCTTATGGACAATACCATCTTGTTTTTAAACAAGCTCGAACTTGTAGATAAGCTTTTTAGAGCATTAATAGATCCTTGTTTGGCTGGGATCAAGGTACACTTAATTTTCACTCTTATTTTTATGCTTATTTACTATTTTGCTTATTAGAGTTGCTAATTGTCATTTCTTGCGAGGTTAGTGTTATTTGTCCTTTAAACTTTCCTTATGCTATATCTATTTCTCATATCTTAGCTTAAATCAGCTTTTTAAATTTTAAAGTGCAAATCCCTTACTTAAAGGGGGTGTTGGGCACACAAAACAAACGCAGCACTAACCTATTTAGTCCCTGCCTATTCCTCATTTGATCTCTATTTGTGTCTCTCAAATCATTTTCAACAAGCATAAATTTATCTATAAGTATAGTTTAAATTATTTTTAAGTCTAAAATTCAAGTTAAGATTTGTTGTAACCATGGTGAATACTAAAGAGTATGCGGAATCTACTCTTTAATACTTAGAAGAATATAGATAAAACAGTAAACTTTAAGTACAATGATATAACTGAAAAGCTTCAATATTATTATTATGAATAATACAAGTACTTTGTGTAGTACTAGGGTTTACAACCTTGAAGCTATGTATCAAAATGTCTATGACTATTGTGTATACAAAACCATAACCTAAGATCTCCTTTTATACACTAAGGAGTCCTTTACAAGATAACTACAAATCTTCTATATTGTTAAACTTATACGTATCTTTCTAACTAAATAGAATATACTCTGAATAAGTCAATACATATCACTTCATACGTCTTTATCCCTTTAGCTGTCTTCATGCAGCAGTCTTAAGTCCTTCAGCTGTGTTAAGTTAGTACTGGCAGTACTAACTTACTTCTAGCAGTACTAACTAGTTAGTACTGGCAATTGTATCTTAAGCAGTACAAAGTTTTTGGCTTGGCAGTACTAAAGATAATAAGTTTAATTCCCAACAAGAAATTCTAATTTTCTTATCAAAGTGTAGCAAAGATGAAATATGCTTGGTTGTCTAATACTTTATCTAATATGACTCAAACAACCATGTTTTTATGATGGTAGATCTAGATGATATATTTTACACATAATCCTAATAGAGATGTGTTGAATGCTTAGAAAAGCGTAAGCAAGATGTTTTAATCTTTTGTTCAAGATCTATAGGTTGCTTGGTTTTGATGGCATATTGCTTGATTTAATGGATGTCTTATATTAAGCCATCTTGTATGTGTAGTTGTTACATGTAATTTTAACATGATTGGATTTTCAAAAGCTAAGAGATGTGCTTACTTGTGACAATGAAAAATATGTTATGTTAAGAGTGTTTTAAGAATGCTCTATTGCATATATTGTGAAATGAATCTCATTAAGGTTATTTACCTTAATTAAGTTTGTGATTCTTAAATGATATATGATTGAAACGAGACATATTTTATTTTAAAAAAATATGATTTCCTAAAATTATTATTCTTGTCAATGTTATATACCCTAATTAAACAAGTATTTGAATAAATAAATCTTACTTGTTTATGCATGACACATATTGTGATAAGTTATTTTTTAATTTTAATAGCTTATATTTTGCAAATAATATATAGTGTATTATCTTGTAACACAACCATTCAAACTACGAGAAAAATAAAATGCATAGGATATACATTATCCTTTATCGATCGTTTAACACGATAAGTGCATGAATTCTTTAGACATAATGTTTCCCAAACATTATATTATCTTAGGTGAATGAATAATAGTATTATTCTTATTTTAGAATTTAGCCAATTGTGAATTTGAGCTTTGAGTTGTGATTTCAAGTTGTATGAGCAAAGTTTTCATATGTTGTTTATTTGCTCGTGTTTGGTTTTTTAGAAATGACATCTTTACTAATTGCATTGCAATGTAAATTGATTGAATATTTCGGACGAAACATCCAGGTCGTCAATCCTATTTCATTGTGTATTTTATGCATTTTATTGAACATATTAGTCTAATATTTGGAACACAATCATTGGACAAGTAGACTCAATATGGCATCATTAACACAAGTGTGAGTTATGATCTGATGCATATTCTTTTCATCTAGAAAATGATGTAAATATTTTCATATCAATCTAGTATGATTGAGTATGTAGATTCAAGATGATATCTTTTGTTATATATTGACATAATTATAAACTAAACAAATAAGAATCCGATTTCATGTCCATACTCGAAAACTTGTCAATTAGATTCGATAAAGATATCACTCATAATTTGAATAATGAATCGATATATTCTCGAGATCTTTCTTGACCCTCACGAACACTCATTTAAAAGAAAATAAATAAATATTTTAAAAGTGTGTTCCATTAATCCTAAGACTAGTATTAAGTGTGAGGACATTTAAAATGATGAGCTAATTTGTTTCTTAAAGATAATCATAAATTTTATATGTGAGAAAAATCATTGAGTATCATGCATAATATGCATAGTTTTGACATTTAAGGTGTATAGAACTTACCTAGCAACTTTTAAGAATTACAAACAACTTTTAAAAAATTACATGTTTATATAACATTTTCAATTATTTGATTAGAGTAAATGTTTTAACTACCGGTGAATATTAATATGAAGTCTTATACCAAAATGTCATTACAAAAGAAAGAACTTTTCTTACCGAGAAAGTTAAGCTTTCAATTTTATGATTTGCAATAAATCCTAGGTTTATTTTAATTCAAAGATTTGTTAGTTATGGTTGTGAGTTAGATCAATGTAAGCACGTGCTAAGATTATAAATACATTTTCTTTTACTTAAATACTAATGTATTAAAATGATCTTTTATCTTGTTTAACCCATGTTAAAGCAAGATAGTATTATGGCATGATTTCGAGATCATGTTTAAATCTTTGATTAAATGAAAGTGTTCGATATTTTATGGTGACACATTTTACCACTACTAGTGACATAATAATTATGCAAGACGATCTTTTTTAATAGATTTGAAAAGCTTGCGTAGCTCTCAATCCTAAGTGAGTTATTATGTTTAATAAGGTTTACAAGTTGTTGATGTAACATTTGCAAACAAAGTGATCTTTTCCTATATGCAGTGCAAGAACAATTTCGTAATCTTAATGCAAGAAATATAGCATAAGTTTTAGTTAGGCATAATCCGGAAAACTAGTTACAAACAAATAGTGTACATAGCACATGTGTTTAGTATATAATTATCTCAATTACAAATAGCAACGATCACTTAATAATATCTATTAACAAAATTAATACACAAGGAGGTACACATAATCATATAGCATAACACATAAAAGTACTTGTCGTCGTTTTGTGTATTAGATACAACAATGTATACTTAGCTTGGTTTTGTTTGAAAACGAATTAGTTTCCTCCCCATTTCAAAAATTAACCAATTTTAATATTTTTGAACAGTTAATTACATCATTTTTCAAAGATATACCGACTAGAAATGTCTGACTCGAAAGGAAAAGATAAAATACAAGTTTTACGTTAAAACGAAGCTCAACATTTTGGACAATAAGTGGTATTTTGTATTTCTGACCAACTTAGGTTTATTTTCAATACTTGAAAGTGTTCTTATATGGGAGTAGACTCAATTATCTCTAAAATGGAGGGAGGCACGATTTCTACGGACTTACGATTGATTTTATATGAATTTTCAAAGTTTTCGAAAATCTGCCGAATCAGACAGGTGGCCCCTAGATTGATAAGGGGGCCGCCCAGAAGATAAGGGGGCCACCCAGGGAGTGCAGGGGGCCGGCATCTGACACTCAGATTCTCCATTTTTTGTACAAAATCATTTAGTGACTTAGTGGAAATATGTAAAACTTACTGAACTTGATACCGACACTTATTTTAAGCATCATTTTTACTCCAAACTAGTATATTAAGTGTATTTAACAACAAAACTAATACAAGTCAAGAAACAAAACACTTTTCAAATTTAATCCCCCTTCATGGATAATTTAATACATGGATCGTACTTAATTTTTAAAACCATTTGTTTTGAAAATTAGAGCGACGTGGCTCCTAATACCAATTGTGGAAACTGTAGGGGGGGTGAATACGTTTCCTTTTAAAAACTTAAAATGTTTCATATCAAATTGCCGATTAAGCGTGACACAATATGAAGAGTGTTCATTCTAGTTGTATACATATAGTACCAAATCGTGTCACAACAATACAAACCAAAGCATAATATTCACATTTATCCATGCCACAAACATAATCAAAACTATATAAGCAACACAACACACAATTGAAAGTATAAATATAAGGCGATAAATGAGAGTATAAATGTAAAGAGATAAGTAAAAAAAGAAATACAATCAGTACACGATGATTTGTAGTGGTTCGGTCACGAAGCTCCTCTTTGCCCTACTTTACTCCCCGAGTATCCAACTCGAGAGTTACTTCACTAGTCAACAAGCTCCCTTTAGGTGGAGAAAACCATACACAAGTAGCTTACACCAGTTTTCGACACTAAGCCAAATGTCGAGTTCTAATCTTAGCTAGAACCAATCTACCACACACTTGTATTTTAAGGCCTAAAATACCAACCACCCTTACAAGTATTTACATCACCTAAATACTATCACGATCAACTATTACACATGATTAAAAGAGATATAAATGAGTTATAACACACAATAAAATCTACCATATGACATACAAGTGATCAAATGTAATTACTTATATGTGACCCGATCTACTACATGATAAGCAAGTAAACAAAGGTGATCACTTTCATGTAGAGACATCCTATACATCACTACATACCCCTTGGTACTAGTGGAACTCATCTAAAAAGTGATCATGGATCAAGCCAAATGCTAGAAGCATGATAGAAATCAAGAACATAAAACCCTCATTTATTTTTGTGTGAGCTGTGGGTTGTGATCAAGGATGAGGGGAAAAGTTTGCTTGGCTTTCTATAGAGAAGTCATTACTTGGAGAAGTCTCTTTTTTCCAATGGATAAAAGGGTGATTGGACAAAAGCATGCACAAACTAGTTTCCCTCCATGTTCTAGAAGATTATTTCAAATTTGAATTTAGTAGTTTCCCTCCATCTTCTAGAAGCCTTGATTGGGCCTTAATGGGCCGACCAATATTAGGCCCCTAATGGGCTAGTCCATTTTCTTGGCCCAATCCGATTAGCGAAGTCCATATTTGTAAGAGTACCGAGACGTCGAGAGGAGTTGATGAATGTTTGTGTTGATAATTAATGTATACGAGTAACTTGCGTACTTTATGTAATGTTTTACAAGTTACATATTTGTCATCACCAAAACACAAAGAGAATGTATAGCTTAAATATTTTAATATTTGCACTAACAGGGGTGTTACATAACGGCTTTTACAAATGCTGACCACGTAGGTTTCCTTAATACATGTAATAGCACTTATGGCGGAATCTGATTCCTATGTGATAAACTCATTAGTTGGTCGTCCAAGAAGCACGACTGCACCGCGATATCAACTGCAGAGGCTGAGTATGTTGCTTTATCTGCAAGTTGTGCTCAAGTCCTTTGGATGCAACCTCAACTTACAGATTAGGCTTTGACTTTAACAAAATACCAATGTATTGCGATTCGAAGTCAGCTATAGCCATCTCTTGCAACTCAGTTCAGCACTCCCGCACTAAGTACATTGTCGTACGATATCATTTCATCAAGGAACATGTAGAAAATGGTATTGTAGAATTATACTTTGTCAAAACTGAATACCAGTTAGTCAACATGTTTATGAAAGCTCTTTCGAAAGAAAGGTTTGAGTACCTTGTTAGATGACTCGGTATGAGATGTTTGACTCCAGCAGAACTGGAGGTTTTGGCAAATGAAACTGCTTGATTTATCAAACATTTTTTGGTAAAGGGTTTCCCTGGTAAATTTTATTACTCCAAAAAACAGTTAAGTACAAAGGATGAGGGTGAGTCCCACATCTTCGCCTGTTACATAGGCAAACTACTTCCTTAAAAGAAGGTACACAAAGTGACTAAACTACAAAAGAAACAAGAAAACTATTTCTTCTTACGACCTCGAACTTTTATATCCAAACTATCACATATATCTTGAATCTTGTTAGGAATATCCTGGCCTTCATACATATCATCGTCGTATGGATCAAAATCATAGTCACTATTCACATAAGATTCCTTCCATTGTTCCAACAGAATTAGTACCATAGCCAACCTTCTTTAAAACCAGAAAATTTGCCATATCGTTATCAACTAATGCAACTTCATCCTCACTATCATGATCACCCGAAGAATCAACCTTTGTCAAAGGTTTACCCTCATCATCCACAAAAATATATCAAACATCGACTTGTAAATATTTCTTAAAAAGAAAATACAAAAATATAAAACCTATAAAACTAAATACAAAAATAGAAATCCTTTCAAAAAGAAAATACAAAATCAAAAAATCAAAAAATACCAAAAAGAATCTTCTTGGCATGTCTCTTAGAATCGATAATATTAACGTACCTAGAAATGTCAATTAACATTGACACGGGTATGAATAAAGTTCGAGCAAGAGTTCAAATGCGTTAAAATGTGTCATTTCTAGTTTTCTTAAGGTTTACAGTTACTTAATATTGTAACCCGGTCTTCAACATAAAGGAAGGTGTACGTGTCAGTGCGATTATCCTTAACAACGAAAAGAGAAATCTTTTCGGTCTTGAGCATCTTAAACAAAACATTCAAAGTTTTGAGCTCAAGACATTATGGCTTGTAATCACTTTCAGATTTCACGTAGAACCAAAATATCAAAGGAGAATGTGAATCACGCACATTTATCCTCAACAATGAGAAATTACAACTTCTCAGACTTGTGTTGGCATAATTCAAAATGTCAATTACAAAGACATTCAAATTCTTTACAGCTCAAGTAACAATGGTTTTTAAAAATGTTGAACACAATATTTCAAGTGTACTTTAAATGTCAAATTCTTGTAGTATTTTCTACAATAAGTTATTCGAATAAGTGGTAGCTTTTAAAATTATGTGTTCAACACTTCCTTCTCACGAAACTTTCAAAAGTCAAATCTTATTTTATAAGTGGGTCAATTTTTAGGGGGGGCTTTTAAAAACCAAGTTTTAATGTTTGTAGACACATTCTCACATGTCAATTTAGTGTGTCTAAGACATCCAATGTGTGAGCACAACTTGCCAAGATTTATTCAATGTCATATATCAAGTATGCTAACAAGTATACATCATGTGCTATCATATGGTATCTTTCAAATTTTTGTGCTCCACATTTCAAAATGTTTAAACAAGGGAAAATATTAAATTTTAAATATAGTTGTTGACGAGTGTGGATATATCGACAAGCACGCCAGCGATAGAAGCTACATTCGGTCTAGAGAAATCAAAAATCGTCGTTAGTGGCCTAGTAACCATCTGTTTTAGATATGTAGAATATCAATCACACAATAATCTATGAAATGAACTAAAGAAATCTAGAGAGAGAAAGAGTGGTTGGACACTTTAGAGAGAGAAAGGAATGTGTAATATGAAAATGAACCAACACCCTCTCCATGGAATGAGAAGGTATTTATATCCTTACATGGGGAGTCCATGGGCCTTTTGTGCCATGGACTTGGCCCGGTTAGCTTACTTTTACAATATTAAACTAATCAATTGACTACGAGCTACGAAATACATATTTAGGAGTGATCGAGACTTTTTGTACTTCTAATAATCTCCCCCTAAGGGAGGTCACTCCATTTTACAAAAACTTAAGCTTAGATGTCTTGCTCGTGGTCTTGAATCTTTATCTTTATCTTATGATATGTGTAGTGATCTTTTGAATTTAGGCTTGAGCTTGTTCCTTTAGCTTGACTTGTATGTCATCTTGAGCTTCTTTGAGATCATTAGCCAAAAGTCATCTCTTTTCAGCATCTTGTAATCTATTGCTCTCTTATGATCTTGTGACTTTTGGATCGACATGCTCATACCTTTCTTCATCTTGAAAGCTTGCATAATCATCTTTCTTAAAACTCTTTAACTTTAACACTTTATGACTTTAAGGAAGACATGCAGTATCAGAGTAGTGGAAGTCTTTTGAAACATGAACTTGAGCTTTCATAATGTCTTTACATATGTCGGTCGGGTATGACAATGTGGCTATGATTCTGACTCGTCTTAGACTAGTTGCTTCCACCATCAGGAATACCTGCAGGTCTGGGTTAGTGATAATCAACAGATATGGATGAAAGTAACTTTGTCACTTTTTCGAATATGGTTGCAATAATCATGGTTCCTTGTTAATCAGTATAAATACTGCCTGTGATCAGGTAGAATTCAAAAGAATCTCCTTGATAGGGTTTCTCAGCTGCACTGGTTGTTCTTATTACCAGAGTGTCTCAAAGCAGACAACACGGTATGAGTGAACCAGTGAGTTACTGTCTCACCAATTGAATCAAAAATTGATTTGAAAATCAATCAATGTGTCACTTGCTAAAGTGGTTTTGCAACACGTCGAGAGTTTTATGCATTTCAAAATTCGTCAACCGTCAATTCATAGTCTGGACCGAATCAATATGCAGTGTCACAAGTTTGATCCATATAGGATCTCGCAATTCACCTACTACAGAGCTTGTTTGATGTTGGCTCTGGAAGGATTTCCATCGTCATTGTGAATACTTAAGTATCACTCTGATGTTCTGGCAATATCACAAGGATAATGCGTAGGACTCTTAAGATATTTCTTGTTTTCATAGTATATGAACAAGTATATTTTGAATTAGTTTCCTAATGAGATTTATGGGTGATCTCTTTTATGGCTCTAGACTCGATAGTGCACTTTGGTTTTAGTAATCGGAGACTAGAGCAGACTGCCACCTTTTCAATATCAACTAACTCGGCGTGAGAAAGTCGATAGAAATGAGTTTATCTCCGTGGGAAATGAAACAAGTGTCTTTTGAAAGACCTTGAGTGGCTAGGGAGGGTTGTGCATTGCATCACTAGGTCCATGATGTCTATCTTCAAAACCAGACAACAACTTAGTGTTTCTGATAGCATATGTATTGACCCGGTTTCTACCTAAGTGTATGGAGGACTTCTTTCTTTACACCCTTTATCCTTATAATTCTTTTTCATTCTTCAACCCCTTCAATGCTAACCAAGACTTCATCACTACTACCTTGTTGGGTTTGTTCCAGTGTTAACTCTGTCTTAGTTTGCATTATCCCCTTTTCTCATTTTACTCCTTTTGTATCATACCTAAGGACTTCTATTCTATCTAATAGAATGTCCCTAGGTAGATCCCTCTGGTTCTGGTTGGATCATAAGAACAAATACCTAACCTTAACTACTTTATAACTCCATAAAATTAATTACATGGTCGGTCTTTAGGTATTGTTCTCATTGCCTTAAAACCATTTGAAAAACTCAACCAAGGTACTAATGACATAAATCAAAACTTTTTGTACCTTGGTGTTTTCTTTTCCAAAATTTCCCCCTGCATATGTTCATCGATATACGAAAGTGTTTTGCACATACAAGGAAGAAGCTGTCTTAGAGTCATTAGGATCACAGTTATAAGTCTTATATTTTAATCACATTTTATCCCCTTATCAAAAATGTCAAATCTCTTGGTATTTTAGATATCAATTGATTCAAATATGTTTGAAAATTATTTAGGGAGAAAATTGTTCTGATTATTAGCAAGCCTTATTCGAAACATTTTTGTGACAACCGAGATTTGAGCAGGTTAGTTTATACCATTAGAAATGGCTAAGAGTTCATTTTATGTGTTTAAGTGTGTGCTATATGATTTTATGTGTGTTAAGTGAGTTAAGTATGTGCATGATATCATTTGGAGGTGTATGGACATCTCATTTTGAGTATGTTTGTGTTAGATTACGAGTATTCTATTTGTTCACGTTTAGTGATAAAGGAAAGGAATGGCGTATTGCATGTAATGCTACGTCAATAGTTGGATGATTTAGTGATAAGCGTTTATGAGAATTGTGGTATTTTAGAAATGAAATAACTGAGTGAAATATATAAGTTTGTGGCAAACTTTCTAAAAATAGAAAATGGTTTGGCGAAATGAAAGTTATTTTTAGAAAGGTTAGTAAGTAGCGTTTAAGTAAAAAGGTTTAATCAAATTAGCTTAGGTTTTTATAAAAACTTAAGGAAATAAAGTAAAGTAGTTAATTAATAATAATAAAAAAATGTATACATATATAGGGGGCGTCCGATTTAGGGTTTAAGAGGAAAAAAAAAGAAAAAAAAAGTTATTTTCTTTAGGCTTATTTGAGTTGGGCTAGGACTAGAAAGATATAGATATAAAATCAACTTGGCCCATCCCTTTTCCTCTCTTATTGATGCCGTATGATTGTGCTCTCAAAACCCTAAGGAAGACAAAAAAATTTGATCAAGAAATCTAGGTGTTGAATCGTGTTAATTCAAGTAAGATCGTTAGGTATGTTTTCTTCTTTGTTTATTCTTTTAATTCATGTAACATCATTTATGATGGATCTAGGGTTCACATAAAATACAGAATATTAATGATATTTAATGATGTTAGAATGATTAGGGCTTGATTTGGATCATGATCATGCAATTGGTTAGGTTAGATTTCTGATAAAATCTTGATTTAGGATAAGCAGAATTTAGGGCTGTGTTTACGAGTGATTATCTCCATGATGGTAATAGTTGTTTTTATGTTTCTGGACTCTAAACAGTAGCTCATTGAATGTACTTTCCATAAAATCTATCCTCGAAAGTTTTTAAGGTCGGGAAGTCATTCAAATATTGTTTACCCTAAAAGTTATCAAAACAGTAAATACGGGTCAGATTTAGGTCATGTTTGTGAGGGTAAAACCCTAACTTAAAATTCTAATTGAGCTTAGCCATTCTACAGTAGTTAATTTCCATATGTATATGTAGAAACCTCAGAAGGATACCTTTTGATTTTATGTCTAAGTATGGTTAATAAGTCCAAACTTTTTAGTGTGCAATCCGATCCGGATTGGGACTGTTTTGAAGTTTGATTTTCTTAAGAGTACTTGTGCATGTAAATGGCTTTTGGAAATCCAAAGGTAGTTAATATACTCATAAATGAGCATGGGTGATTTTTGGTATGAATTATGAGGGTTATTAAGTAAGGGTTTGGAGTACGTAAAGTCATGATAAAATTCTGCAATTTAGAGTTAATTATAAGTAATTAGTGGAAGGAGTTAATGAAGTGGTTAAGTTTGGGCATGGTGTCGGGGTAACCCATGATGGTTAATTAAACCCTTAGACAACCATCATATGAGTGTTACATGGACATGAGCTTTTTGATTGGTCGTGTGTAACACATTTGTGTTTGTATTGTGTAGCCTGTGGGAATATTGTTTGGAAGTTGCTTGTGCTTCAGGTGAGTTTCATAGCCCCTCTTTTCTTATGATTTATTAGGGTGGAAATGATGCAAAGTATTTGGAAATGTTTTGATTACTGTGATAATGTGTTGTCAAAGATGCATGGACTATACGTGACTATTGTATGTTGTGTGCTACATGATTTGTGATGTGATATTGAGAATTGTGAACTAAGTCAGGGGGGTCACCTGCAGGTATCCATGGCATGTTTTGTGGAAGGTATAGTGGTCTAGCGGGCAGGATGGTTACTTTGAGAGTATCCACAGCTAGGGCTAAGGGGGTAACCTTAGGGACCTTGGTACGATTGAGACGTCTTATAAATCGTTACTGGGAAATCATGTAATTGGATTGTATTGGATTGGATTGTATTAGATTGGTTGTGCATGCTAGCCTGTATGATAGTTCATTTATTGTCCTGCAATGTTTTCTTTATTATCACAGTAATGCGTAGTTTGGATTTTATATCGTGTCTTAAACCTATGACTCTCACCAATTTTATGTTGATGTTTTAAGCATCATTTTCAGGTGAGTATCATGATGATAAGAAGGATGTTAGGAAGAGTGGATAGAGAGACCCTAGGCATTGCTTGTGGAGTTGTCTTTTCTAGTCTTTTCAGTTATGATATTTGTTTTGCTTGATACTTGTTTGTTGGAGATTGTTAGTATTTGGATCATTTTGTTTTGTGTATGACATTACTTTAGTAATGCAAGACTCCTATATCTTGTGTTGGGTATTGTCATGACACATAGTGTCCATTTGATTATTTCCTTCATTTAGATTTCTCTATAGTAGACACCATTGTGTTGTGATGATATCCATGATGTTACGCCTCGTGTTTTCGCCTAGGCGGGTTGTGATAAATTGGTATCAGAGTCTTTGTTTATAGAGAAGTATGTGGTTAAGCCTAGACTATAACCTAGCGGTCCTTCATGTAGATGCATTTAGGGCTTAAGTGTTTAATGCTATAACTGCTATGCTTCCCATCTATTTTTGCATAGCTTATATATCTTGTATTTTGCTAAGTTGTCATTTTAGTTATTTTGCCTACCATTATCTGATATGATACGTATTACTTTCTTAGTATTTTAGCTATGTTTTCCCCCACCCGTAAGAAGTCTCATTGGGGAACCATTTTCCCAACTGGACTTAAGCGTTATAAGGATCCATAAGAGGAGCCTCTTGTGGAACCGAAGGAGATAGGATAGTTGATCGTTTGTTAGATGCGCATAGTAGGGCTGGACCCGCGGAGTCGGGTGATTCTTGTGGAGGCAAAGTCAAACCCAAGCGAGGCCTAGCATAAGTTTATCCCGTCCTTTACCTCGTCATGTTGTTATTGATTATTTCTTTTAGATATTTCGTATTTTGGAAGTCGTTGCGAGACTTTCGTTCCTTTATGTCGTTTCGATTTCAATTTGATATAAGTAAGTAGTTATTTGATGGAGCATCTTTTATGTGTTAAGTTGGAGTGGTTTAAGATGTGCAATGTGGTATATGTGCTTATATGTGAATTATGATTGATATGGGTAATCTTGGAAGTAAGTACACGTGTGAAAGGAGGCACTTATAATTATGGTGGCCAACATAATTATAAAGGCATCACACACGTAGACTTGTGACCATGATTGCATTTATTTGTGTTTGGTTGTAAGGTGGTAGTGTAATATGTTTTTTTATGAGTATTCATGATAAGGATGGTGGTATGGGTAGAGAATTATTCTCTTACCCTAATTGGAGGATATGTTAAATTGAGTTGTATAGATAGTAAGTTTCTCTTCTATCTAGTATTTGCGGATACCTAGTATTATTATTATTATTATGGTTGCTCGTTGCTCGGTGGTTTGTTCGGATTTCCTGAGTCTAAGCTTAGCATCCCTTCATCGTACTTTGTTAGTAAGGATACCCGATTTTTCCTATTCGATGTCTCGATGTATATTGGTTGTTCGGAGTTTGCTCTTTCAGATATAGGAGCGTTTTGTTAGTTGTTTCATTGATTGATTACTGGAATGAGTATCGAACGTTTCTTTTAAGCACTAATTGTTCCTAACATATTAGTGTGGATCATTACTCCCTTGGTTGTATATCCCTTGGTTTTCGTAACCCGTTGGCGACGTGTTAGTATCGATGCTTTTAGGTTTGCTCTATTGATTGTTATTTTGGATAAGACCTTACGGTTTCTTTTGGGTACGTAATGTCTTGCAAGAATTTTCTTGTACGAGTGATTGCTAGTTTTAATACACTATAAAATATATATACTAATATAACCTTAAGAGCAATTAAGAAAATTCCCTAAGGAAAATTCACTCTCAAAAATATATATAATATAATATATAATACGTATATTTAACCGGGAAGAATGATCACCCGGGTCGTTTCCCCAACGACTAGTGCAATGGAAACCTCGTTTAAGCTCGGATTATGATTTGAATGAAAGCTAAGATATTTTGATGATCTATAACTACCAAATAAAAACAACAATTAAAATTGAATAATTAAAAGCAATTAAACATTTAAAAATATTAACGGAAAACAAATAAAACGCGACAATTAAGCTAGTTTACAAAAAATAAAAATGCAAACTAAATTCCTAAACCTATAATAGGACAAAAGAAAATTTTAAGAAAAAGAAAAATATTTTTTTGATTATTTTTGAATTTTTTATGAATTAAAAACTAATTAAATCTAATTAAATCCTAAAAAATAAAAAAAATAGCAAGTAATTGAAATTATATTTTTCCTAGATAAAACAAATAAAAAGAAAATTTTAGAAAAAAGAATCACTATTTTTGGCTTTTTAGATTTTAAGATATGAATTTTCTAAGATTTAATACTAATTAAAAGCTTAAAAATAATAAAAATATAAGCCTAAAAAAATATAAAAATTATACTAGAAAAATAAAATGTGCAGAAATTTAATAAAAATAAAAGCCCTAATTTTTACTTTTTTATTAAACTTTAATTAAACTAATTAAAAATTTAACCTAATTATTAATTAAAATAGAAACTTTAACTAACTATACTAATAAAGGACTAACTATGCAAGTCCTTAAAGGACTAACAGTGCAAATACACTAACTGACGAAGGATCAACTGAGTAAACAAGCAAATTTCAAAAATTACAAAACCTACCCTGAAAGCCCTACCCGTTTTCAAGATAAGCCCATTTAAAGCCTTAAAAATAAGATGAACTAAAAAGTGCTTTTTAGGAAAAACTTAAAAAAGCAAAGTTGGAGAATAATCTGGCAAGAACAACTTTAACAAAAGCTATATGAGCTTAAAACCACTAATAAGCTCTATAAGAGCTTATCAATAAGCTGACCTCAGAAAGGAGGTGTTTGCCTTTGGTTTTACTAAAAAGCTTGTAAAAAGCTCAAAATAAGCTCAAACTTGAAAGCAAAAGAAGATTTGGAAAGCTTATGAAGTGCTTTAGCTTATTTTAAAGAGAAAATTTAGCTGGTAACACAATAAGACAATTAAAAATGAAAAGCAAAATGCTAAACTCAGGAATTTAGCTAAAGTGCACAAAATCTATATAAGCTCAAATGCTCAAAAAGCAAAGACAGAGAATGAGCTTATGAAAACTTATCACTAAACTTATAAGCTACAATTATCATTCATAAAACCTTTACTTATAAGCTAGAAATTTAAATTTAAGAAACTAAATTATCTACCTACTGATTTTTGGTCTTTTTGGCTATTAAGCTACTTTTTAAAAGCAAGATTAAGCTAGAAAATAAAGTTGGGAATGGAAAATAAGCAGTGACAGAACTAAACCTACTAGGAAACTATAATATAACTAAAACTTAGCTTCTAAATCCTATAAATACAATATTAAATTGATGCTTAAAAATCAGCAGCACTTACTGATGTAAGTACTGCTGGTGCAATTGGTAATACCACAAAGACCAAAGTGCAGCCAAACCTAAGAGATTTTACTACCTTAAACACACTCAGTTGAGTGAGTTAAGACCAAATTTAAGCACACACAAGCCAAAGGGAACCTAGAATAAGAATAAGCAATCCTAACTTTAAACTAAAAGTGCCTTGGTGCTGGAACCATCATAATAAGCCATAACTTTTTGAAAAATGAAAATTAACTTTTGAAACCTCTTTGCCTAATGATTAATTATGAAATCTAAGCTGACTTAAACAATTTTAAAAACTCACTTTGACTTTGAGAGGTCAAAGTAGCTTAAACCAAACACCCCTTTATGCTCTTGACAGATTTGAAAAGGCTTTTGAAATTAATAATCTACTTATTAAAACTTAATTACCAGATTATTAAAAAGCTTATAACAACTTATTTAAACACAATTTAACAACTGAATTAAGCTAAAACTTAAGATCTAAGATTATGCTACTATATTTTGGATTTTGGGATTATTAGGACAGAAATTAAAACTCAAGTTCTAAAGCTATTTAAGCTAAAACAGATGAAGAAATATAACTAATAAGCACAAATAGAGAAAATTAAGCACTAATAAGCATGTAGAATAAGCAAATAAGCAATCCTACACTATTAAGCAATTATTGAACTAAAATTAAAAGATCATTAAAATTTAAATGAGAACTTACTTAACCTCTAGCTAAACAAGAGGTACCATTTAAGGCAACTACAAGCTCCCTAGCTTAATAATAAGCTAGGGTAATAGTCCATGGGAGTCCTTCCAATTTTGACTCCCCTTCCATTAGTTTACAATCCATAAGCTAAGGTTAATAGGATTTAAACTGATTTTCAAAGTTAAAGTATGATTAAAACAGATTTGAGCTTCAACCTAAGCTTATAGACTTAGAGGGCTAACTAGCTTATTGAGAGCTTATGACTTTAGCATGTCATTTTAGAGGATAAATAAGAGCTTATGAGAGTAAACAAAATTATTTGAGAGATTTAAAAACTGAATTTCATTAATAAACTTGATTACAATGCTTGAAATTTACAAAGGATTTAAAAAGAAATTACATAGACTAAAATTAAAAATTAAGCTAAAGCTAAAGCTACTCTACGTGTGTATGCGTGAGGAGTGAGGGCCTATTTATAGCCTCAGAAGGAACATTCTAGGCTCTTTTTCTGTTAGATGATCCATCAACATCCACCCTTGATCATTTCTAATCATTAGATCATTATTTTTGGCCGTTGGATCACTTTGTATACACTCTAGGATTGCCAAGATGGCAAATTAAGTTGAGGCTTCTTTGTGCTTCTTTACTGAGTGGTTTGAGAGCAAAACCCACATATACTTGTGCTTTCACCATTGCTGACGTGTCCTTCCTTGAGAGTGAGCTAAAGAGGACCTTGAGTTGACTAATCTAACCTTGCCATTTGGTTGTAGAGCACTTGAATAGTCGTCCGTACCCTTTAATTTCAAAAAGCTCTTTGTTTTACCCTAGGTAACTAGTGGAGAAGATGAATGAATAGTGAATTGGGTTTGGCGCCATTTTCTTAACTGAATAGGGTAAAAACGGTTTGAACTTTGGCCTCTTGTCATTTTCAGTCCCTCTTTCTTTTATCTCAATTGTAGAGTAAAAATGACTTTTTCAAATTACAAGATTGGTCCCTGTGGTTTATTAAAAAGGGTATTGGACTAGTGTAATGGGCTTATGGATCCGGGTGTGGCCCATTTAGGCTTAGGGACCATTTTTGGACTTTTCTGAAAGTTGAGGGGTTATTTTGAAACACTTTGGGTCTTGTTGACTTTTGTTGACCAAAATTGACTGGAGTTGACTGTAGATTTGACTTTTTCTGGCTTTGGCTTCCGGCTTTTGTACACTCTTCTGTTCTCGTGTCCGTGTTTGCTTATTTTTGATGGTTTTCTTGTGATTTCTGATATATCCGTACCTGCACACACAGAACACAAATACAAGCATATTTTTGCCATTTTTGGTCTGTTTTGGGTTTAATTGGGTTATTTTAGGCATAAATGAATATGTGTATTTTACACTTATCAAAATTCCCCAAACTAAACGATTGCGTGTCCTCACGCAATATCACATGCCTTATAACCAAATACCTCGAAAATTCCCCAAACTAAACCTTTGAAAAGTAGCAAAGATTTTTGTTGAGAGAGCTAAGAGATCACAAGTTATAAAACACCCGATTTCCCATTTTCAAAGATTTTTTTTTGATGATTTTTCTTAATAATTAACTACCTAACTACAACTTATTTGTGTTGACATAATATATTGTTTTCATTACCTCATTGGTAACTTTTAGGATCATAGAACAAAAAGCACAATTAAGTGTCTAAAAGATAACTTCATCATCCCCGATTTTTCACTTTTCCCATGCTAAGCTTAAAAACAAGATCATTGTCAATTACAAGTCATGACACTAACACTACTCATAAATACTAATTGTGTACTTACTTTTCCTCCCGTAAATCCTACTTTTGTATCTCAAGATTTTACTTAAGTCATATACCCGAAGGCTCTTTAAGACTTAGACTTTTGTTTCGATACTTAATAATTTTAATTCCAAAATAAAGCTTAACGGTTAAGAACACAATAGTTAGCTCTAGCCCTTTTCAAAAGATCAAATGTCATCAAGAATAAAGTCCACATCGAGGCAACCAAAATTTGGCTTTTATTAGGCTACTTAAGCAAGACACCATTCATGTCATATACCCTAAGGCTCTTTAAGACATGAATGGACCAATCTTAATTGGCATCAAATACCCTTAAGGCTCTTTAAGGCACAAAATAAGACAAAAAATTAATCACCATAATTAAAACGTGTATTCCATTTTAAGCTACAACATCGGCCACGCCTCCGACAAGATGTAGCAAACATATTTCAACTTTGGTAACTTCCTCGACCTTTTAGAAGGCTATAACATCGGTTGTGAGCCGGCAAGATACAACAAACTTTTAACCGTCTCGTATTATTAATGAAATTATACTTATCCAAATATCCTAAGGCTCTTTAAGTTAATAAGTACAAATATTTAGATAAAAGTATACAAATTAGTAAGCCACATTAAGTATTCTGATTTGTACACATCCTAATCACAAAGGAACTAAAGAAAACTTTCTATTACTAGAATTATTAACCAAAAAAACTGCACAAAACCATTATTAAACATTATAGATAAAAGGTGAAACAAGCTAAGGAGAAAAAGCCACAATTACACTTAAAGCTTGAAATAAAACCAACTATTCTACGTTTAATGTCCATGACTTATAAATACACATCATTTCTCTTCTTCGCATTTAAAACCTCTAAGAAAGAGATACGCAAAATACATAGCCGATAATAAAATATCCTAACTCGGCAATATTGTAAAATCTTCTTGAGATTAGCACAATTCTTCATTACTAATGATTCATAGTCTAGCATGTCAAAGTCTACATAAGACTACATAACTATCCCATCATTAATTGTTAAGGGAGAAAGCTAGAACTCTACACGTATCATCGGTCAAAAATTACTTCTTAATTACCAACAAAAACCTACATTCGTTTCATATACCCTTATATATATATATAAAATATATATATATATATATAATAATATATATATAAAATATATAAAATATATATACAGAATAGTATAATACATATATAAATACATAAATAAATAACATATATATATATCATATATATATAACAAATATAAATACAAATAATATACATAATATAAATAATACATATAATAATACATATAAATATATATAATATATACATATATATAGATATATATACAAAAATAATAATAAAATTGTAAATACTATCCGTAAAATTTAAATTTTTTGCTATTTTTTGGGGAAAACGGTACGTGAGAACAAAACAATAAGCAAGCAACATCAAATCGATAGATTCCCTCCCCAAACTAAAAAAAACATTGTCCTCAATGATAAAAGCGGTCCTCTAACCGTAAATCTAAGCCGTTTAAGAATTTATAGCAAAATAAACTGAATCGAATAATGATGAAGGATATCGATCTCCCCAAACTAATTTCACACAAAGGTTGAGAAGCTCGATGAACAAGATACAAAACTGACACGATGAGTCATTAGAAATTTTGGGTTTTAGATCCTACAAAAATCACAACAAACAACGAGAAATCGGAAGAGATAGCCTCTTCACACAACACAACACCTAGATAGAAAATGAAAAGAAAATAGTAAAGGATAAGCATAGTGGTTAACTCCCACAATCGGCTTGTTTTTAGTCACCGAGTCGCAAGCTCGACCGATCCCTGAAATTTAGTTGTCCGTAGAAATGTTTTAGAAATCCGGGATAACCAAGTTGGTGTATCCCCTCCATAGTAATTCTTCAAACGATTACAAATTGACTTTGAAATTTGAACGTCGGCATGAAGAACAACTTGGGTAGTGCCATAAGGATAGACTTCGGTAATTGCTGGAAAGGACCGTCCATCGGTAAAGATGGGAGTCTCCAGGAGTAAAATCTTTATCGGGAGATGAAAAGCATACAAAATCATGATCCACCAACATTTAATATTCTGTCCGTATCAATGATCGTGAGAGTTTTTCTTTAGTCTTCTCTTGTAGATTAGCCGAATTCTCATAAATCTTGATACCGAAGCTCCTAAGTTTATTGATTTAAGCTTTTGATGATCACCCGCATTCTTGATATCTAAGTTGGCATAGTCTTAAGAGCCCAATATGCCTTTGTTCTAGTTCGTCGTAAGTTACCCGCTTTTCCATAAACTAACTTTAGGCTTGCATCTGATTGAGTCCTGTAAGCGTTCGGATGCCCACAAAGCATCCGTCTAACTTGTCTGACCATTAGCACGGTTATCTCCTACCGTTCCTCTCAAAGATTAAGACTACGATTCGTCACCTCGACTTGACCACTAGTCTGAGGGTGGTAAGCGGTAGAAAGACGATGTGTGACACCATATTTAGACATAACTTTATCAAATTTGTCATTACAGAAATGGGTCCCATGATCGCTTATGATAGCTCTAGGTGCACCAAATCGGGAGAAAAGGGATTTTAAAAACTTGACAACTACTCTAGCATCGTTGCTGGGGAGCGCCTTGGCTTCAACCCATTTGGTTATAGTTTATAAGTGCAATAAATGTCATGTCTCATTGTTGATATATCATACCGAGACTTAGGTAGTACTTCTTCTTAAGACCTAGACTTAGAAATTCTGTCACAATTAACCAAATCCGCATAAACCTCTTCGTGGTTACTTATAATCTATCTTAGGAGACAATAATGGTGATCTTATCAAATCCAAGCTCAATGAGACTTTGCTAACTTAATGATTAACGACTCTTTATAAACTAGTAGTCTACTAGTCAAAATCTTTACCTAAGGAATCAGAATGTCACTTGTTGATCCTAGGTCACCTACTACTCCAACTTGTTTAATAAACCATGAATAAAGACAGCACGTCACTTGTGATCCTATTTCTCTAGATATATAAATCGCAATATGGAGAGATATCTCGGTATCTAGTCCACTTGGTCTGCTTTCTAGACCCAGTTAAATGATAGGTCGCATACTTAAGCATATAAGCGAGTATAAATTGATAAACATAAGACAACATACAATTTACAAGAAGCAATCAGAATAAACCTAAACCAGACATTAAATTATCATAATCATGGCTAATACCTAAAGGTATTAACCAATAGCCATTGTAAAGAATACATGTTTGATAGACGAACGATTAAGGTAACCTAACCAAGTTAATGAATGATACCAACAATTGAACATATATTAAGAGTATCAGAATTTACAAGGGTTTCCTATGGATTGGAGGGTGTTGCAACACCTTCGTTGCTCATCTTCTCTTCTAAAAATTGAATCTAGTGGTTACTGCCTTTCTTTCAGTCTTCGGTATATAAAATGGACACTAAATTCGTATTTAGGGTTTGGTATTTATAGCCTTTGGAATTCGGTTTATGCGCGTATTGGAGTTTTCTTAGAATTGGGACCACGATTATAATATTCCAAAATATTCCAATACTTGATCTTTGATACTACGTATGGGGTCTTCTATATACGGCGTATTGGTCTTTATGTCTTCGTGGTTTCTTGTGAAGTTCAGGAGCAGATACGCCGTATCTTCCTTGATGGATACGGCGTATTGGTTGTCAGAATAGCAGATTCTTGATTTCTTCATTTAATCTCCAAAATGCGCGCCTTTTAGTTAAACAATTGCTTGATATTTACTTCAAATAACTAATATAAACAATTAAGTACCAATTCATGCAAAAAATAATATAGAACGAGCATTTTAGCTTGGATAAATGATGCTATAAAATAAACGTTATTTGATGTCATCAAATATTTCCCCACTTGAATCCTACTTGTCCTCAAATAGACTTTAGAAAACTTATGAAAATGTATCTCAAACCAATGTTTAAGATTTTTCCTTTAAGCAATTTTTTATTTAATTACTAGCACACAACCAAACACCTCATGAAGTAGGAAGATGAAATCACTCAAATCACTCAAATAATCTACGTGGTAACATGTAACTAATTCGCTCAATTGCTCGGTCGTGATGAGTATTCTATCATAAGCTTGGCAAGGATACACATCTCCACCACTAAAACTAAGGAGTAACAAGTTTAAAAGGTAAATTTGGTTAAGGTTTAAGGGTTTATCATTCTTTCCAATCTCTATCGATACCAATATTCCAGAAAAGGTAACAAAACCACACATATACATCTATAACGATGGATAAGACATATGTGATTGCTCGATCCTTAACTCGAATAAGCTAAAAAATAGGATCACTAATCTTTACCAATAGTAGTAAACGAACAAGGCTGACAAAATCATCATTGTACACATCCTTTAACGATGAATAGACTTACATGATGCATCAGATCCCTTTCGAAGGGAATACTAATAGGTTAGGTATTGAAGAACAATATAGGGTATGGAATCTTCTAATCCTTTACCAAAAGTAATGTACTAACAAGGCGAACAAAATCACACATACACATCTATAACGATAGAATAGATACATGTGATTGCTCACATCCTCATTCAAGCAATACCAAAGGTTAAGGATTAGGTATGGGAAACGTATAATTGTTGTTAAATAAAAAGAACCAATAAGAAACAGTGTTGCTAGTAACTTTCCCGACCATCCCTATGAAAAAGACACAAAATCATAGACATAAATGTCTTGATCATAGATCAACAAAAACAACCTTAGTTAGCGTCCCTGTAATGGTAAACTCTCAATCATCCATAATATACATACTATACAACATTAGTGGTGATATCTACCACTTTATACATGAAAATACATAGTGGGTTTATGATTGTGACCAACTAGGAATAATATAAAACATAACTTTACATCATTGGTTTATAACACGTATCAACGAATAATCGATCCTTCAAATAATAATATCGGTTAGCCTTATTTTTATATAAGTTGAACAAGAATGTTATCGGTCGTCTTGGTCATCTTAGTCGTAATTAGTGTTGTTATGTAATAGGCTAGTCGAGTTTAACAGGCTTAGACTTTAAGCTAATATTGTCCATGTTTCAGGCTCAAAGCCCAAGTTAAGTCAAGCCTGGCCCATTTAGAAAGCCCATACGCCAACTAGAAGGCTAAGGGTATAAATAGGACCCTCTCCACACATGGAGAGGGTGTTGGTTACATTTGTATGTGTTTTCTCCCAATCTAATCTTTCTCTCTTTGTTTCTCTCTCTAGTTTCTCTCTTTACTTTTCTTTCTTTCTTTCTATGCTTATTTTGTGTCTTATGGCTTATTGGTAGTGCTTATTAGTTGTGTTTGGATCTTAGTTATTTGGGGTAACAAGTGGTATCATTCGCCAAGGGGTTTTTGGTGATTGTTTTATGCATTTTTTTTGGTTCGTTTGGTTTGATCATACACAAAAGGTCTTCATCTTTTGTGTCTTCAAAAACTATAAAGATCAGTACTTTATTGCTTATCTATCTAAGTATAAGCTTGGTGTAAAAGGAAAACTTTAAAAAACTTTAAAAGATTTCACTTTTCTTATATTTTGTGGTTCAAAAGTTTTGTGTTCTAAGAATCTTGATCTGGAAAATTTGTGTGTTAAAAACCTCAAAGTTTGTGTTTTTATGCTTCTACTAGGCTTAGGATAGAAAGTTGTACAAGAAAAATTGAAGAAAAACATCAAAAAGTGTGTATTTTAAGTGATTCAAAAGTTGTTTTTCTAAAAATTTGAAGACGACAGTTTATACGCTTGAAGATGGCGGTTTATACGCTTAAAGACGGCGATTTATACATTTCTCAGAGACGGCGATTTATACGCTTTTTGATTCGGCGATTTATACGCTTCTTTAGGCGGCGATTTATACACTTTTCTAGCTGGAGATTTATACGATCCAACGATTTATACGATCCTGTTATCCGTGTTTTTAGTGAAGTGATGGTCATTATCAATCCCGAGCCTTGAATAAGTAAAATGTAGTTTAACGGGAATTTATTTAAGCTAATTGGGCCTAGTTGTCGGGCTTAAGCCCATTTGTAATAGGTCCGACCTAAAGTCAAGCCCAACAACTCAAGAAGGGTTTTATCTCTTGTAACTATATAAAGCTCTCTCTAAGTGTGGAGAGGGTGTTGCTTCTCATTTCTTTTCTAAGTGCAAGTAACCAATTTTCTTCCATTTTATTTCTCTATCTAGTTCTCTCTCTCTCTAAAACTTTTTTTCTTATTTGTGTTCATGGTGATGAAATGATATCATCTAACATGTGATATCAAGAGCCAAGGTTGAGTTTAGTATTTTGTTTTGAGCTTATTGGTGTTCGGATTATTTTCTTTTATTACTAGTCAAGTTTTTGCTTAATCTTATTTGCGTTGTGTCACAAATAATATATACGATTATATTGGGCCTTAGACATTTTTTTGTGTCTCACAACATATCAAACATGGGTTAAGTTTTCTAGCGGGTTCGCTTATTTTTCTATCAAGAATCAGTTTATCAAAAAAAAAGTGGGTCTCGGTTTGTTACAAAAAAATTTAAAAGTAAAACGTGGGTTTCTGTGTTGTCTTCCTAACTTATTTTAGCTTTTTGGGTTAGCTTATTTTCGGTCTCCTTTGTAGCTTTTTGTTGAGCTTTTCGTGGCTTCTTGTGATAAACAAGCATATCACGTAGCTTATTATGAAAAGTCAAAAAGTCAAAGTCATCAAATTCAAAGTAAAAAGTCAAAGACGATGCCGATTCTGAAGAAATATTAAATGGGCCAACCCGTACCCATTTAATGGGCCGGGTCAGCCTATTAAGCCTTCATTTATAAAACCTAAAAGTTCAAAGTCCAAAAAAAACCTTTATAACTTTACCCGGCCCAAACAAAAGCCCAAACCATACACCATTATCCCAATTACACCACAAGTCCCCAATACCTTACATCGTTAGTCCTCAAGGACTAACAGTGTCAGTCCAAAAGGATTAACGGTGCAAACACATAAGGAAAATAGGGCAAACGCCCGTTAAACACAAACACAAAACCTTATCCTTGATTTCCCGCCATTGATACTGTTCACACGTCTCTTTTCTCTTTTTCCCCACAACCTGCCAAACCTATCACTCTCCCATCAAACCCCACCTCATAACACAACAAAACCATGTTGGCAATCCTCTAAATCCCCATTCATCAAAGAATAAAGACAAAGAATGGATGGCTTGGATGATAAAACTTGGAGAACACTCAAAATGGATGGCTTTGATGATTTTTGGACTTCTCTTACACAAGAAACACACTCATAATCCCTCTCACTGAAGAAACACACATTAAAGACCCAAGACTTTGATATTTATTCTATAAATAGGGACTTTTGTAAGCCCAAAGGGAAATCTAGTTTTAGCAGCTTATAGTAGTTACTTTTTAGTTTGTTGTAGTTTATTTTTCAAAGTCTTGTACTCCTTTCTAAGTTTAATGAAAAGTTTGATGTGTATAAGTTAAATTATGGTTTTTTAGATTAACGCATTTTATGTTATAAAACTATTTTGTAAGCTCTCTTAAACTGTTTTTACTTGTTACTTAAGCTGTTTAACTTAACCTATATAAACTTTTCCATAGTTTATATAGCTTAAGTCCTTTACTTCATAGTTCAATAGCACAAGATATGAGAACGACCACTAAACGTGTCGTTTGAAAAAGATACATTGAATTAACAAAATACTTGTTTGTTACATAAGCCCATGGCTTCAAATTGTTTAACAATATAAATAAAGATTCCGGTTTATAACAATTATCCCTAAAATCAAATAAGATTCCAAATCTTAAATGTTGACTCTTCAATTATTGACTTCTAATGTATCATCGCACCTCATGCCTTATTGACCTGAAAAACATGCTTAAAACGTCAACATAAAGTTGGTAAATTCATAGGTTTATGTAAATCAATTGTAGGACCACAAGATTTCCAAGTGTATGATTAAGCAACAGATGCAAAATGCAAACATCATAAAAGGTAATTACGTTTTCCTAAGCTCATGACACTGAAGCTCGACATGTATGAATGCAAATAGATTGCCAATAATTGCCCATGAATGATGTTCTAACATGTAACATCCCAAATCCGACATGGTATACGTTCGTTCCCGGTGATAGCTAATCACCCGAATGGGGATTGTCAATCCCAAATAGATCTATTTATAACATTCGCGCTCACAATCCAGTAATTGACAGTTCATGATAATGGGCTCAGTGGGTTATCGCTACTTAGGCAAACATGTAATCATAGTATAAAATGTACACTTGCATCTAATTTGTAAAACAAAGCATGTTCTCACCCCAAGGATGTAAATCATTTAAATAATTGTAAAACATGGGGCTATGAACTCGCCTTAGTAAATAGTCCTCTGAAAATGATAATTATATCCGAGTATGAATCACCGTCAAATACCTAAGTAAATACGGCCAGTCTTATTCTGCAAATTTGGGCTAAAGACTTAATTTATAAACTACAATATCTTGCTAGTTTATATATAGCTTTATCCAATAAGTTATTAAGCTTGTTATTGGGCTTTTGGACCCAATAGGAACCTGAATATGTTTACACGAGTTCAAGTTAGTCCCATTTAGGTCCATTAGTATTTTCTAAGTCTAATACGCTTCCTTAAACTGTATAAGCTCACAAATAAGTTGTTTGAGCTTATTGTGGCTTATAGGTTCACGTTTGGACTCGGTAATGGACTAACAAGTCCATTAGGGGTCCGATTGGTTTTCTAAAGAGTATTAAGGTCCATTTAGCTTTGATAAGCATTTTAGGTTTCTAAATAAGCTCGTGGAGTTTATCAATAAGTTGTGGGTCTCCACTGTTGGGCCTGGTTTGATTTAACGAGTCCATTGGTGGCCCGTTAAGGGTTTCCCTTTGCGTTTTACTAGTCAATGAGTTTAATAAGCTTCCTACCCCCTCTATAAGCTCAAGTGTGCTTAATAATAAGCCATGGTTCCTAACTAGCGAGCTGTTGGGCCTGTTGGCCCCGATTACAGGTCGTTTGGATTAAACGAAATCGTTGGTGACCCGCTAAGTATCCTGGATATATATATATATATATATATATATATGATTCGAAAATGTACCCTTGTGACCAAATGTCGTGTATTTAACTCATATCCACGATGCGTTTTACATGCAAGCGTTTGTTTATGTAGAGTATATGTTCTTAAGCCGTTGTGTCACGTTTACAACGAAGGTTTACGTATAGATTTTATTATAAATTCGTGTACATGGTATAACGTATATATCGAGGTCTATGTTTTCATAAAACAAAAGATTTAAAGTCATTGCTTTTTAATACTCCTATATGTTACGTGTCTCTGTGTGCATGTACACCACATAAGTTGTTATACGCACTAGTATTACGTATAACTCGCATGTTTCTCATTTAACATGCGTGAACTTACTCTAGTATACCATATATATACGTATGTGACATATAAACTAGTTATAAGGTAAACACGCATAATATAAGTAACATATGGTTAAACCATGACTTACAAATGGTCCTAATGCTTTGATTCGAGTGTGTGCGCAAAATGGAGATGACCCACGTATGATTTATACGTCCAAGTGATTTACCAAGACTCTAAGGCTTAGTGTATACCCAATCCCTAGCTCGTGTAAACCCTTGTGTGTGTTATGGCTTTGTGTGAAACAAAGGGAAGGCGTTTGCTTGCGGTTTTATGACCCGAACAAAGAGAGTGTATGTGTTTAAGTGTTTGTGTTTGTAAGAGTGTAAAATGGTGAAATATGAGTGTGTATTTATAGGCAAAGACCTAGTTACACTTCCTAGTCACATAAACTAAACCAAAACTGGCCTAGCTTAGGTATTTTTGTGGTTTCTTGTTAGCAACACATTGTTTTTGTTAAACCACTAAGTACATTCTTTAATTAGGGGATCATGGTACAAGATTTACCTAAGATATTGGAAATCTTAAGGTTTATGTGTGTTCATTGTATGTAGCCGCGGCATAGGCAAGAAAAGAGGCCAAATGGGTTATTAACCATTGTGTATTTAGCTAACTAGAGACCAAATAGTACATATCTTAATTAACCTTAGGATGTACAAGTACTTAAAGAGATACTAGGAGGATTCTTAAGGATTTGTGTGTTGATTTGATGGTTAGCCGTGGTATCCAAGAGAAAAGGAGCAAGAAATGTTGTCATCCAATGTATAATATAGCTTAACTATGAACATTAAGGACTAACATTAATTAAAGAGGGTTTGTACATGTACCTAAGGATCAAAAGGAAGATTTCTAGTTGTTTGATCCCATAACTCGGCTCTAGTGGGTTGTGTACACAAAATTGATTTAATTTTTGTGTTAAGGTTTTAAAAGTGGGTATTGGTTTGAGTCTAGGTAAGTCTTGGTATTTCCGGGGTGTGTCCAAATGTATTTTATTGCGAAACGTAACACTTTTACGTGACCAATAAAAATAAAATACGCAAAGTTAATAATTTTCTTCTTAATAATTATATAACACTTGGTTGGTGTAAACCTTAATTTATTTGATGACTGTTTACATTAGATGATTATTTCTAGTCTACGCGATTTAGCTTAAAAGTTAATTTAAAAGTAAACGCGTATCGGACCAAAATAAATAGTGACGAATAATAGGAGTCGTAAAATGACCTGAAATTGAGAAATGTTACAGTCTCCACCCGTTAAAAGAGCTTTGTCCTCAAAGCTTAAGACCTTGTAGTGGATGACGAAGCCCGGTTTGTGAAGAGTTGTGGGTATTTCTGTTTGAACGAATCTTCACGTTCCCAGGTGAACTTAGGACCTCTCCTAGAGTTCCAGCGAACCTTAACCAATGGTATCCGGCTTCGCTTTAATCATTTGATCTCCCGTTCCATGATTTCAACAGGCTCTTCCACAAACTAGAGCTTATCGTCAACGTGAATCCTTCTAACGGCATGACCAATGGTTCATCATCGTAACATTTCTTCAGATTAGACACATGGAAGGTATGATGAACTCTGCTCAACTCTTGGGGAAGTTCCAGCATGTTGGCAACTTTCCCACCTTTGGCTAACACCTTGAAAGGTTCGACATATCTCGGGTTCAACTTACCCCGCTTACCGAAACATACAACCCCTTTCCAAGGTGAGACCTTGAGCATAACCATATCCTTAACTTCAAACTCTATTGGCTTTCGCTTCAAATAAGTGTAGCTCTTTTGTTGATCCTGAGCAGCTTGAATTCTTTGCTTGATCAGGGCGATCTTTTCCGTTGTTTCTTGAATCAATTCTGGACCAGTCAGTTGAGCTTCTCTAACTTCGGCCCAACACACAGGTGATCGACATTTTTAGCTATAAAGCGCCTCATATGGTGCGGCCTTTATGCTAGCGTGATAAATGTTGTTATATGAAAACTCGGCTAGTGGCAAATGTTTAACCCATCCTTTGCCAAAATTGATCACGCAAGCATGTAGCATGTCCTCGAGAGTTTGGATAGTTCTCTCGCTTTGGCCGTCGGTTTCTAGATGATACGCAGTGCTCATACTTATATCTGTACCTAAAGCTTTCTGAAATGATTTCCAGAAATTAGATGTGAATCTTCCATCACGATCACATATTATTGACACATGTATTCCGTGCCTTGCTACTATCTTGTTCAGGTACAACCTTGCCAACTTATCTAATAGATCATTCTCCCTTATTGGCAAGAAGTGAGTAGATTTTATAAGTCGATCCACAATCACCCAGATGATGTCAAAACCATGTGACGACTTTGGAAGCTTGGTGATAAAATCCATCATGATATTATCCCACTTCCACTTGGGTATTGCTGGTTGTACTAATAATCCTGATGGCCTTTGGTGTTCGGCCTTGACCCTCGCACATGTCAAGCACTTGCTAACATAGGTGGCAATGTCAGCCTTCATGTTTGGCCACCAATATAGCTTCTTCATGTCTTGGTACATCTTTTCGGAACCGGGATGGATAGAATACTTAGACTTGTGGGATTCGTGCATAATCACGGATCTTAAGTCTCTATAGCAAGGTATCCAACTCCTGCTGTGTAAACATAAAGTTCCATCGGCACGTGGTTCCAACTTTTCCTTGGGTATATCCTTTCTGATTATACCGCCTACATCTCCATTCTCAAGATTCTCTGGTTTCAGGTCTTTGATCTGAGCTTCTAATAATCGTTTAGGAAGATCCAAGCCAATAGTCATAACCAAGGCTCGAACCCGCAATGGCTCAATCCGTTCCTTACGGCTCAATGCGTTAGCCACTACGTTTGCCTTCCCTAGGTGATAATGAATGTCAT
>BQNB010013115.1:0-69641 GCA_026074375.1 Tanacetum coccineum | reverse complement strand
TCGGACAAAGAAAATTTCGTCTCGTCCCTTCCCTTTCCTAGCCGTGGGTTCGAACAACACCAAAACACAAAACCAAACATTTTCCAATCAAACCGAGCTTGCTATAACACTTATCTAGCTCTCTTATACCTCCCTTTAACTCGAAATAGGTTGGATCAAACCCGAACTCTAGCTAGAAAAATACTCATTGCATGTGGGATTTTCTTAGTGGGATATGTAGGTAACGACGAGGGGATTAATATTTTGTAAATGGATCTTAATGCATGTCGGAAAATAGTCAAAAATGGGAGGTGAAGAGTGGTGGTCGGTCGTGGTTATCCAAGGAGGAGGAGGAAGAAGATTTTTAGTTTCAAAAGTGATAAATGGTGGAAGTGACCTCTTTATATAGAAAACAAGTTTGGGAGTTTAACACAAATGGTCTCTCCATCTTTTAAGTCTTGCAAAACTAATACATAGGGACGTTCGTTTGGTTATGTAGCCAACCAAGACTCGGGATTATTTTTCCGTGATTAAATTTATTTTCGTCACACTAAATTTAATTTAAGAACATTTATTAAGATGTGTATACATTAAAACGCTAGTCTGGCTCAAGACAAGGAACAAAAGACGACATTCGTAAAAATAATAAATTTACGCTCTTAAAAATAATAACGAGATGCGTCGTAAATTTTTAGTTGCTTAAAACGATTAACGAACACGCGGTCAAATGTCGACTCGCGAAACGTCAAAAATTAATATTTTAAATTTCCGTTCGTAATAAAATACGAAAAATAATTATTTACGACACTTAAAATTTTAAATGTCGATGTTCGCTTACGAAAACCCGTAACATAATAATAATGAAGTCGAAGTCGCGATCGTCATACACGTCGTGAAACTCGGGTTGTTACAATATGATTCCTGTGGAGTACATTTTGAGAGGTTTGAAGATATGCATGTCTATATGCTAGTCGAGAAGAGATATCCTCTTACACCAGCAACAATCACTGATATGCTGAATAAGAAGCTAAAATTTGACTATTAGAATGAAATGTGTTATCAGCTTCTTAAGCTTATGACAAAACAGCTCAAGAAACAGTGAAGTGTTTGGAAGCATCCTCCTGGTGATGGTGAAGACTTTTAATGAAGAAACTTGATGATTTAGAAGATAAATATCAAGTTTAGGGGAGGATTGTTAGGATTAAAAGCTTCATAAGGCTGTTTGGAATTACTGCTGCTCTTATCAAAGTTACTGCTGCTCAGGTGTGTGTTAGTACTGCTAAGTGTAAATTAATGTTGTTAGTAATCTTTATGAAAAATATGCTAAGTAGTTAGTACTGCTAGTGTAAGTTACTACTGCTAGTGTATATTAGTGTTGTTAGTTACTATTGTTAGTAAAGATATTACTGCTAGAGTAAAGTGAGTACTCCTGGTATAACTTAGTACTGCTGATGAAGAAAGAAGAAAATATTCTAAGTAATTAATGATGCTTGTACTCAGTTATTGTTGCCGGTACAAAGTTACAACTGCTTATTCAAAGTTAATGCTGTTGGTACAAAGTTACAACTGCTGAAAGGTTACAACTACTCAAGGATTAATACTGCTGAAAAGATAAAGATTGATTGGAGATCAAGAATACTTACGTGATAAGTATGAGTTATCTATAGAAAGGATCTTAGTGAATATTCTAAATTTTTGTAATATATTGTAAATCAACTAGGACTCCTTGGTGTATAAAAGGAGGTCATAGGACATAGAGATAGACATCATCTTTTTCATTGTTCTGTCAATCTATTTGTAGCTTCAAGGTTTTTTAAACCCTAACACTATTAAAAGTGTTCGTATTATATTGAGGCTGAAAGTTTGGTTAACTTTTTGTTATTAATTTTATTTATTACTGTTTCATTGAAATTCTTCTTAGTATCATTGACTAGATTCCGCATAGTCTTTGATATTCACAATCAAAGTTTCTATCATAGTTGTTTTGAATTTATTCAATACAAATTATACTTACATAAGCTAGGGAATTCAAGATCTATTCAAGAGGGTTCAACACTCAATGATCTTCAAGCTGTTATAACATGACTAAGCACCTGACGAATAAGGAAAAATATAATTCACTCAAACACTCGTATGTGATGTAATATAGGGTAAAAGAGAAATCATACTCAATTGCTCAGACATGATTCATTTAGTTATCATAGACTTGTACAAGAAACAAAATTGCACCGATGTGGCGTAAGCACCCGGTATAAATATCAAAAGAAGACTTTTATTCGGGTTACAATGTTAGGCTAAGGGATAATAAGGGTGTGGATAAGGCATAGGAAATATATATTGGAATTGGTTTTATAATTAAAATACATGTCGACAAGTCCAAGAACCCATGTTGCTAGTTACGTCATACCACAAACCCGAGAGATAATCGAACCTCTCAACCTCTAACTCGTACAAATGATATAACAATATGCCTCACACCAAGAATATAGTTGGCAAACAAACCACCAACACTTATTCTTACTTCATCATACTTTTTATTTCGATTTTAGTTTTTTCATACATTATTTTTTTTCACATTTTGTTCTTTCTATTTTTTCAATCTCCATTCACATTCACGAAACTAACAATTTCCCTATACTTGAGATAAGAATACACCACAAAAAATACGAAATACGAAGTTTGTAACCTTCGTCTTTGTTGAAATGGCACAACACTTATAGCAAAGTGCGAACAAACTATAAGCAAAAATCAACCATTTATACCAAGCAACTAGCAACCAACCGTTTTAGACTTTCGACAAGAGGTAAGGTTAGGCTAAAGGTTATACATTTTGTATTTTTATATATTTTTTTTGGACGAGAAAAATGAATAGAATAGCTCAACGGGTTAAACTGGGGGTATCCAGCACTAAAGATGAGTGCTACAGAAGGGTTGTATTTGAGTGGTTAGCTAATCAGTGTAATTAGCTAAAAGAGTATAAAGAATATGTTAAATGGATAGATAATTTGGGTTTAATTCCTAAGTTGCCTCTTTATCATATAAAAATACCTATATCACACGAACATGATCTCACTGCGGTCTCGTAATGATCTCAAGCACAATTTCTTGAATCAATAAATCGCCGGCACACTTAAAAACAAAGAAATCAAGCATAAAAGATGTATGCTATAATAATAGGCTCGAAATCCTCACATATTTACTGGAATAGTTATAAATGCGCAAGTAATGTCATCGATCCCGAGTCGGATATGCTCTTATCAATTGGAACACATCTCTGATTCAAAAACTTACTTATTCACTAAGTTTTATTTTAATATATTAACTTACATGGCAAAAGAATTTAAAAACAATATTAGTTTTTTAGATTACCGAGAGCGAACAGAAGTTTAAACTTTTAATAACGAGTCTAATTTTCCAATTCATTCCCCTCCCCCCACATTTAAATTGAGCACTATGCGTAATAAAAAAAATAACTTAAAAGTAAGAAAATAGGAAAAATAAATATAAGAGAAACAAGACTTCCCGGGGCTCATAAGTGCTCGGTTGAATTCTGAAAGATTTGGCGCAAAACAGAATGCATGTGAATTCAACCACATAAAATATAATGTTCCAAATATATCACATCGCTAAGTATAAAATGCCACCACCAATCCAAGCTCCACCTGTTTTATTAAATCTGCAAAATAAACAAAACTACAAGAAAACGTAAAATACAAAAGCGCACTTTTGTAGGCAACACGATTGCATTTAGCATATGCAACAAGCCTTTAAACCCCTTGGTTTTCCGAGTGGACGAGTTATAGTCTCGTGAGGGTTTACAGCGAACACACCCACAAAGTTCAAAACAATGATTTTTTTTCTCTATATTACAGAAGTTAAGTACGAAACACATGGGCCCATGCTCGTCATACTTCTCAAACTGTAGTGTTTTCATTTTACATTTCTAGTTTTTAGTTTTTTATTTTTTATTATATATATAGGTTTGTTATTATTACTAATATTAATATTATTATATGAATTATTATATTTGATTTAAGATTCTTTAATGATAGGTTCAAGTGGGAATGATCCACTTTTAAATGTTGATGATATGGTATTTTTGGTACATACTCAAAGAACGGATATTCTTTTATTTTGACCACGTAATAGCCCCTTTTTGATGTCTTAATTGGTTGGTCTTTTTCTATTTTATTGTTAACGAAGATAGGAGGTGGTGGATCGTTTTGAATTTTCGAAGGATCATCGGACTTTTCACTCACAGTGAATACGACATTCACTTGCTCGGTGTGAGCTTGAGGAGGTGGTGGGTCAGCCCTATCGGTTCGTTCAGAAGAGACGTCTTGCGACTTTAACCACTCATCTATTTTTCTTTCCATGTTTTTAAATATAGTTTGGAAATTCTTTTCATTTTGCTTCATCTTTATAATCTTATCGTTAACATTATTCTTGATAAACATATTTGCAACTCTTTGACCATCCAAGAATTTGGTGATTAATTGCTCGAGATCTGTTTTAGACTGAGGTTCTTGGTTGACGGTTTTAGACTTTTTGTTGGGTAAAACTCTAGTGGGTTTACAATCGTCTCTGTAAAAAAGTTTTATCATGATCAGTTCTCTTGCTACGGATATAGCATTTGAAATCTTTGAGATCATTTTTCACATCGTTTACCAATTTTGTGAGCGATTTCTCGGAATTATTATTTGATTTAGGTCGATCATAATGGGATTGGCGAGAATTCTAATCATGAGAATCTCGGTTTTGATAACCTCCATATTGGATGTAATTTTCTTTATGACATTCACACATCGGCGTGTAATCGTTTATATGGTTTTTAGAAGCGTGGTTACCTTCGCGGTTGTTATAATTCATACGCATCTCTTGCATCTCTTCTTTTAAATTCTAGAATTAAGAATCCATTTTATTATTAGAGCTTCTAATTTTTTCATTATTCGAGAGTTATCATCATTATTGCTACTTTCATCGGCGAAAGTAACAGATCTTTTATGATGTTTGTTTTTTGATTTAGTGGCCCAATCAAGTTTAAAAAAGGACTTTGTCTTCAAAAAGTTGAAAAGTTTGATTTGGACTTTTGTAGAGAAAGATTCCTCTAGTTGTTCCTTCAAGGATTGCTTGAGTGAGTTCGTATAGACCGTGATAGAATATTTTAATAATAGCTCATTTGGTCAGACTATGCCCATGACATTTTTGAAGCATGTTCTTCAGTCATAATCAGGCTTCGGTTAGACTTTCACGTACGAGTTAAGAGAAACATCTGATTTTAAGTAAAAGACGGTTAAATAATGAGGGTGGAAAGAATCTGCTTATAAAAGCTCTTCTCATTTGATCCCACGATGTTATAGACTCTTCATTAAGTTTGTTAAACCAGGTTTTAGCATCATTACACAAGGTTAGTGGAAATATCAAAAGCTTGACAGCTTCACTTTGAGTTTCACCTATTTGAACATGTCGCAGATTGTGATAAATTTACGGATGTTGTCATGCGGATCGACTCGTAGATAACCATCAAATTTATTTTCCGAAATCATTTTCAAGTGGGTACTATTGATAACAAAGTTGTCATCAACATCGGGTCGAACAATGACAGAATTTGGAGTTGGTGTTACAGTCTTAGCACTTTCCCACATGGGTTGATCATCGGTATCTAGAATTATTATTTCTTAGAGTGGTGAATTGGGTTGAGGTTCGACATCCTCTTCAGATATATTTAAGACGAAAATATCATTAACGGAGGAATGTTGAATTGAAGATTTGAGTACTTCGCTCTCGATAGATTCTTTTTTGATGGTTTTAATTTTACAAGTCTTCTTTTTTATATTTTTATTTAATTTAGATAATGGTTTTACGAGCTATTTTCCTCAAGATCGTGGATTTATACATACTTTCAGCGTTTTGCAAAAAGACATTTTTATATATTTTGTATTTTAATAAAAATAATTAAGTTCTAAAATGAAAAAGTGTTTAAATATAAGAATTCAATTTTTGATAATATATTTATATTTTTATATATTTATATATATTATTTTTAGATATATTTTAATTTTTATTACATTTATAAAAGATAAGAATAAGTGGATACAAAATTAGTTTTGGTTCAGATGGGTAGGTGCGGCGTACTTTAGGAAAAGTATGGCGGGTTTATGGGTTTTGAATAGAGTGCGGCGTACTTCAAGAAAAATGCGTCGGTTTCTGAAAATTTTACGTTTTTTTAATATATTCTTATATTTCATATTATTATAGCAAACAAAATAATCAATATAGACAAAAAAAACACACAACTGAAAAAAAGAAGCAAATTTAATAAGCTAACGAAAGACAATATAAACAACTAAAACGAATAATCAAAATTAAAAGAAAATATATTTTTGGATTTTTTCAAATGATCTAAATATGCACAAATTTACAAGGTAATATAATAAGATAAAATTCAATTCCAAACGATCATAGAACCTAAGACTTAGCAGATTGGGGTTTTTTGAAACAACTGAAACAATCACATAACAAAAGTGCGGCGTAGTCAAATGGGAGTACGGCGTACTTGTAGGTTTTACGAGGCAAAAATTCAAGTGAATACAGGGTAAGTGCGGCGCATACAGAAAAATGTGCGTCGTACTTGCAACAACAGAATGCAGAATTCAAGAAACTAAGCATGTTTAAGCAAAGAAATAGCACCAAAAACAAGAAAACAAACTGTTAACAACCTAAAACAATTCCCCAGTAGCAGCGCCAAAAACTTGATGCGTGTTTTACAAGCTTTAAATTTATAATACTAGAAATACCGATTTTTACTAAAAACACAACACGGGCAAGTATACCCTTTTGTGTATAGTATAACCTAGGTAAGTCCAGGTCGTTCCACGGGAATTGCAAGTTTTCACATATTGTAATTATGGTGCTAAGGTCAATTTGATTGTCACTTATTAAATTAACTAAAACGTGCATATATCAAATATTGTAAGGAAAGCGATTAAGAGATGATTCAAGCAAAGAATTAAAGCATGTTTGTTTAGGCAATGATCACTAAGACATAGAAGTGTTTAGGATAGTGTTTACAAGTTTAGAGAATAAAGACATCACGAGTCAAAAATCCTTTCGGCCTTTAAGTGCAACAAGTGATTATATTGATTAATAACAATGAATTCTTTTGACCATAGACTTTGTTATAATCTATATATATTGTATGTAATGATATAACACATATATAAAAGAACCCTTTCGGCATATATGTAACACCCCTATTTTTACAATAAAGCGGCGAAAGCTAATCTGGGGTATTACTTCATGGATACAACAATCATAATCATAGAAAACAACTTTAAAAGAGACGTTGTTGGAAAAATTTAGTTATCATTCATTATAATCAGAGTTTTTACAAAATGCAGGTCCCAAAATCTAAAACATCATGTTTGAATGATAACAGTTCAGCCATCTTCGAGTCCATGCCACTCCGTGCCGCAACTTGCTTAATTACCTGAGATAAACATGCTAAAAAAAGTCAACACAAAGGTTGAGTGAAATTCATAGGTTTGAAATGTAATAATCGAATACAAGTTATAATGGAAATATTGGCATTACTGGGATAATTATCATGGAGATCAGTATTATTATAGAGAACAGTATTATCATGGAAAACAGTTGAATATTATATGGTTGAATGCAAGTCACTATAATGGTAATAATTGCAATATTTAGGCGAACTATACGCCTTGTGGTAGGTGAAGTATACAACCAACCAAACCCATACCGAGTCAACTTGGTATTTACCGAGTTGACCCAGGTCAACTCATCCGAGTCAAAGGTCTACAGAAAGGTAGAAAGAAGAATAGACAGACTCAGACTCGAACCAACAACTCAATCACCACAATAATCCAACAACAACAAACCATCCATCAATCTACAATTTACAACAACCAATAAACAACATCAAATCCAACAAATTCTAAACCTATTATCCCATTGTCACAAATCCAGATCTACACTAAAATCCTTTCGTCACATTACACCAACATCACCTCGACAACTCCTCCTATCATGACTCAAAACTGAAAGTACAATGAAATGATTGTAGTCTCATCCTTTCGTGTGTTTTAATTAAGTAAAAGACCATATTAAGATCAAAAACACGAAAGGATATAGCATCATTGATCTATCAGAAGATATAATCCTCTTTCAATATTTAAATTCAAAGACAGAAATATAACAAAGCTGTTATTTTCTACCTTCATTTCGATGTGAGACAAGTCAAGACCGAAATACATAACGACCCTACCTAAGATCCTCCAAAGGACCTTGATGCCATTGTCGTTCTTCTTTGGGGCTCTATGAATTTCTGTTTTCGTGTCGTAATATGGATGTATCAATTACATGTAAGATTAGAAGATGGGAGATTTTTATTACTTTGTTGATTTTTTTTGGTCTGCGTATGGAGGAGGAAAAGAATGGGGGCGTTTGAGAAGAGTAGGTTTAGGGTTAAGTTTGAGAAATATTAGGGATTTGGTACTTTATATCCTAATTTTCTTATGGGTTGTACGTGATTTGTAACTGGGTATATAGATTGTGATGTGGGTCGTGTTTAGACAACATTCATTGGGCCGATTCTTCTCAAATTTAAATTAGGTCATAATCTATTGCATATATTGGGCTTGTAGCTATTGGTGTTAGGCTGGTGGTTGTATGACAGGCCTAGTTTCATGGTTATGGGCTGCTGAATGTTTATTAAGTGAATTGGGCCGAGTGATGAATGGGTTGGATTATTTTGTTATGGGCTAACAAAGCTAATGGTTTATATATTTTGGGCTTATGTTATCGGATTTTGCCGGGTAATAAAACAAAATGATGTCGGGTAAAATGTAAATGTGACCGGGTTTTATTACTTGGATGGGCCGTGTTAAAGATATATTTTATTGAGCCCGATATTCGTTAATTACCACAACACATCAAAAATCACGAACAACAACACAACAAACACAATACATTACACTAAAAACGATCCTTATCAAAATTCACCTTCACTCTTAAAAGGCTATTATTGAACTTTAATGACTACGGGGTTTTTATACGATGTTGCATATTTGGGATTGAAGTAGGCTTTCACGAGGAGTGTACTTATTTCGTCTTTGGTTCTTTCTTTCTCCACAACGAAGATGACTTGTGTTAGTGATGAAGACTTGGATATCTAGTTGCTTTTGTGATTCTTTCTACCTATACCCACAAAGTAGCTATCACTTTAAGGAGTTACATTGTAGTACTCAGTGTCTCACGTAGTTGAGGAGATTTCAAGTGGTGATGTATTTTTTGTATACTTTTGGGTGAGTATATGGTACTCAGAGATTTGCCTCTGCACCGTTTCTTCGTCACACGGATAGTACAAGATCAAGTCACAAGTGAAGGACTATGCTTCAACCAGTGGTCATCAGTATTAGCCGACATAATAGATAAGGGAATTTAGATCAAGTTGATCAAGAGAGATTTGTAAAGAGAGTACCAACATCTTCTCACAAACTATTGCTTATGCAATCACGGGTTATTAAGCTAAGTAAGCAGTTCCAGTTGATATACGATGTACACATGAGTAAGATGATTCCTTAAATAGTCATCATCCTAAAGGGAGAAATGTGTACATCCGGTACTTAGTTGTTTTTTTATGTTTCCATTTTGATGTTACAGTTTTGACTACATAGCGGGATAAATTTCTTTCACACGGGACTTAATTAACTTTGGTAAAACAATTTAATTTGGTACATTCGGGACTTAGTTGACTTTCATGTTACCATTTTGACTACATTGAGGGATAAATTGCTTACACTCAGGAATTAGTTGACTTTGGTGTAGCAAGTCTTACCGTGTCTTTCCGGGAGGGAGAAAAGTGCTTTTTGGGTCTTAATTGATTTTGGTGCTACGTTTTTGACTTCGGAAAAGGGATAAAGTGTGTACTTTGAGACTGGAACGCTTCCTATGTGAGACGATGTTGATGATATCATCCCTCCCACAGTGTATCCTAAATGAGAAAGGATGTCCATAAGAAGATTTCTGCATTGATTCTTAATCAGTCTCAAGGGTGTTTGTTTGGGAGGGAGCTGAAGAAAAAAAAGAGTCTACTAGTTGGGAGAGAGTAAAAACTCAACTAGATTCTACAAGCTGAAGAAATAAAGGTGGAGTATTCAAGAAGATCAAGGTCATTGAAGACAATCTCAAAGAATGTTGGACTTCATTCTTATTATTTTGCTTTATTTTTGCTTGTAGGAAACATTGTAACCAATTCACGTGTGACACCATCTTGGAGGGAGATTGTTAGACTTACTATTTTGTAAAGCTGGCGTCTTACACGTGAATTGAACTAGCTATAGATCATCTGCTACACGTAGGGACTAATAATGTATAAGTGGCATAGATAGCTTAAGATAGGCCTATATATACCCCTCATGACTCTCCATGAGGGGTGTGGATGTTCATTTTATTTTTCTCATTTTCTTTCAATCTAATATTTTCCTTTTTGTGCTCATCTCACCCTCACTCTACTTTCTCTAACTAGAAACTAACAATGATCTCCGAAAAAGGTGTTCACGAGTCCTACACTAAAAATATCCTAAAAACACAATGCGAGCAAGTATACCCTTTCGTGTATATTACAGCTTAGGTAAGTCCTAGTCGTTCCACAGGAATTGGAGTTTTCACAGTTTGTTATAAAGGTGCTAAGGTCAATTTGATTGTCACGGATTAAATTAACCAAAACGTGCATATATTGAATATTGTAAAGAAAGCAAATAAGAGATGATTCAAGCAAAGAATTAAAGCATGTTTGTTTAGGCAATGATCACTAAGACATAGAAGTGTTTAGGATAGTGTTTACAAGTTTAGAGAATAAAGACATCACGAGTCACAAATCCTTTCGGCCTTTAAGTGTAACAAGTGATTATATTGATTAATAACAATGAATTCTTTTGACAATAGACTTTGTTATAATCTATATATATTGTATGTAACGATATAACACATATATAAAAGAACTCTTTCGGCATATATTCTTATATCAAATATGTTTTACCAAATCAATAAACACATATCCAAATACTACATATCAAAGATCACAATATGCCCAAACAAACACAAACGACTACTCCATATTCAATATCATGATAAACATATTATACATGATATATTCATAATATTTCATCATGAAAATAACTAAGAAAATACCAAGTATCTGTAATGAGAGTGTAATGGGAACAAAATAACCAATCAACCAAACAAGCGACTAATAACCAAAACCAAGTGTCAAGCCAATGATTCGAACATCCAACGAATACCCAAAACCTAATGTGAATACCCAAGGTATCATCCCGACTTCAATAGATCAACAACTTAATGATAGTGTACGAGCAGGGGTGTTTGGATCAAAGGATTGTCACCCTCCTTTGTCCAAATTCTCTTCTCTAATTTGTTCTATGGATTGTGTATGTTCCCCTCGCCAAAATGGAGTATTTATAACTTTTCCAACACTTGGGTACCAATGGGAAGTAATATGATTGGAGCATGAGTTAATGGGAGTCATAATATGCATTATTAGCTGATCAGATGCGAAGTGCGCCGTACTTTTTCTTTTGTGCCCCGTACTTATTGGCAAGTATGACTTACTTGTGGTCATTTTCAGCTCTTGGACCAAAAACAATGGTTGTAGATAATTCTTTTCCCGTCGCTTGGCCGCCTGAATCAACTCAATCTGAGTTCGTATGCTCTAGTTATGGCCAAAATAGTGGACATGTGTCGTGAGATTTTTAACTTTAGTTATTTCTTCGTTTAAGCTTAATATCTTCGTGTTTCCTTCTGTTCCCTTCTACGACACGTCTTATGAACCTACAATAGCAAGTATAGTCTATTAAGTATCAAAAGTTCATATAATTAACCAATAAATATATATAAAAGCACAGACAACGCATATATAAATATGTATAAAATAAGCGTTATTATGGGTTAATCACTGTAGCCTGGATACTCACCTTTCGTGACCAACGGGGAATTGAGATCATTGGATATATAGGACATGTTTCGATGCCGATTTGGGCCCCCCGATTCGGATCACAATAATTAAACTTAGGATATTTAAAATGCGTTAATCTTATTAGTTGTTTGCCACTATAACAATTCCCTTGATTAGTAAAACCAATTTAATTCATGTTATTCATTTTCTTGCAATTTAATCATAAAAACAGCTTTTAAACGCAACAACCTTTAAACTCAGATAATAAACCACCCATTAGCTCTTGGGAGCGACCTCGGATTTACCAATCCTACACTATACAAGATCGGGTTCTCTGCCCGTTAGTGCGTTGTAGACGATAGGTAGTCGAGTTTTATAAATTTAAAACTTGAAAATTAATTTCAAGAATTATACGCATCAAGTTTTTGGCGCCGCTGTCGGGGAGCTAGATAGATTTTAAATTTGAGTTTTGTACATATCTTGTTTTCATTTCAGTTTTGTTCAAATTTCATGGTATTTTTGTTTTCCTTTTAAGAGCATAATCTATTGGTATCTTCTGTTTGATTTTCAGGAATCATGGAAATGGAGCCTGATATTGAGAACATGACTCTAAATGAGTACTTGGAGTATGAAAAGGAGAAGGAAAGGCGATTAAGGAGGAATGTTCGATCCAAAAGAAGTCCAACAAAATATGAAGGGGGCGGATTGTGACTCTTTTCATCGGGATAAGAGTAGAACTTTTAATTATCTGTATTATCATGAGGATATTGAGATAGACAAGTATCATGGCTTACCTCCTCTACACCCTTGTTTCCAATCTGCTCAACCATATACTGAGGATGGTTCAGTATCTTCCGATAAGAGCAATGAAGTGGACATTGATAGCATGACAATAGCAGAATATGAATTATACATAGTTAAGCAAGGTCTAAGGAAAAATCCACTAAATGATCACTCCTATAGTTTTACATCTAATTTTTGTGATCAATTACCATACACACCTAATCCTCAACCTGATGATAAAGAATTAAGCTTTGAAGAGGTCTTTGACGACTAGGTCAGAATGAGAGTCAAAAACCTCAGAGGGATGAAGCAAGAGGAAGCTAAGGTGGAAGATTGTGATGAAGGAAATATGGATGATATTTAAGATATTATGGTCGAGGACGTAGAAAGGCTTAGGCAATTACTCACACCTACCGTACATACTTTACTTGAACCCGACCCTGTGGTGCAACCATATGTGCCACTAAGTCCATTCCCTGATGAAGTGAGGGTTGTAAGGATAAAGGAACCGGATAATGATGTTGATAGTATTTCTACACAGGTTTTGTTGTAATGGACGACATGATACAACCTTTAATCCCACAACCTATACACATCACACCACCTGAAGAAGATTATGTAGCACCGGCTACTAAATCAATTTTGGATGAGCTTTTAGAATAATTCGGAGATGAGATCTTAAATATTATCGTGGTTGACAAGGATGCTGATTTTTACCCTACTAGGGATATAGAGGAACTCGAGCGCCTAATAGCTACAGATCATGAGTCTTCTTTTACAGAGATAAAAGATCTTTTATGTATCGTGAAGACAAATGTTGAACATGAGACCTTCATTTGATATATGAATCCCCTATACAGACTAAGCCAATCAGCAAAAGCATCAACCAAAACTGGTAAGAAATGAAGGGAAATGACATCTCCTTTAAGGTATGATTTTAATTAATCATTTCCCTACCCCGTAGCAAATTTACACCCGAATGGTGTTTTTTTCTACTTCCATCCACACTTGATTTCAAGTGAGGGGATGAATACCCTATTACTCAATAAATAAGGGTAGAGTCAAGCTCATCACTCGAACAAAAACAAGCGCTTCGTGAGAGGCACCCCATGCCTATCCTTTTTAATTATCTTGTTTCATCTCATTTTTGCATTTAGTTTAGTTTTGTGTGTTTCTAACTTTATTTTCATGATAATATAGCCAAGAGTTGGATGCTCGTGGTCATCTTGGCTTGTTATTATGTAAAGAAGAGTAGTGCCGATTACAACAACTACGACGTAGTTGTTATGACTACGGCGTAGTTATTGTAACTACTAACTACGACGTAGTTCCATTCTTGGACTACATCATAGTTGGTTTGATATATTTAAAAAATTCATGACTCCACATAACTACGGCGCAGTTCCACCTATGGACTACGCCGTATTTCACTCCTGTAATAAAAACTATTTTTCAAAATAATTTAAAATTTCACAAAACCGTGTATAATTAGTAAATGAACTTTGTGGGTATGTTCTCTGGAAACCCTCACGAGACTTCGCTCGTCTACTCGGGCCACCGAATGGTTTAAAAGAGTTGTTTCATACGATAAATGCAACTGTAATTCCTACGAAAGCGAGTTAGGTTTGATTGTATTTCTTGTATTATCATTCTATACATTTTGTGCTATTTTGCTTTTATCTGGATTTATGCCTTTTGTATTAGTTTTCTTGTAGCTAAACACGTTGATGCACATGGAGCGGTGCTAGGATGATAAGTAGCTACAAGGAAGCATTTCAAGCCGGACTAGTTGGATTTTTTACTGAAGGATGTGATGAGCTGTAAGTGGTGGATGTTGCTCGAGGAATTAGACTTGGAGCATGTCTTAGAGCATGCTATCTCTTTATCATACCGAGCAAATCCAAGGGAGTTTTCTGTTCCATTTCTAACCCTTCCTATTTTTAACATATATGCCTAAGTATGACTCCATTGGAGGGAAAGGATTAGAAATAGACACCCATTTGATTACACTTTCCTTTATTTTTCTGAAAAATGTTTCATTACTAAAATTTTGACATGTTTTCCATTACTTAACTAGTTAAGACCTTATTGAGCACACCTATCCATTATAATTACTTGTGTGAGGATAAGCCTTTCTGTTTTCCCCTTATACATAAATTCAATAAAAATGAGTGTGCCGGTGGTTGTAGTAAACTTTAGAACTTGGCTTGGATATCTTTTCGAGACCACCAAAATCAGCATTGCACTAAGGTAACTGAATGTAATCGACGTAGCTAGGATAAAAGATCAATTTTAGGATTAACCCCAAATAGCCAATCCATTCATGTTTTGTTTTGTGTATATTGACTTTTCACACTGATCAGTCAATCCCCCTGTTAAGCCCTTGTTGCACTCGTCTTTAGTGCAAGATACCCCTAGTACAGCCTGTTAAGCCTTTCCTTTCATTTTATTAAACCCAATATATGTTTGTTTCGTTACACCAATCGCCTAGCCTACCCTATAGTTTCTATAAATCCATAGTCGGGGAGTTGCTAGTTAAATATGGTTCCACTGGTGAAAGCAGCGGGTTATGATAAAGGGTATGTGAAGAAATTCGGGTTTAGAAGACAGTTAATCTCAAGTGGGGGGATGCTTATGTATATATGTGTCTGTAATTTCTATTTCATTGTATCCTTGTCTTGCATAAAAAAATGAAAAGGTGAAAAAATCATGCAAGCAAGTGTTTATTAGTTTGTTTATAGTTGATCGTAAATTATAAATCAGTTTATATGTCATATAGTATAGTGGTAGTATTCTTGCCTTGTGCAGCTGGCGATGTCTTGACATATCCGTTTGATGTATGTAAACGGGTAGCATTTATAAACCCGTGTCATTTCTATCTCTCCTTTCTATGTAAGTTTATATTGCAGATTCAGGTGATTAACGCATTGGAACGATAAGATGCAAGATATGGCCAAAAATAGTATTGATACTACATAATTTAGTAGAGGTACTAAATCTGAAGGAAGGCTACTATATCTTTACAAGAAGCGACTCTAGGGTCAAATGAAGAATAGTACCACTACTATATTATTTAGTAGATGTACTATATTTTTAAAGAAGAAAAACACTGGAAAAATATCATGCTTAGAAGAACTACGGCGTAGTTGAACCCTCATGGCTACGCCATAGTTTATTATTATTTGAAAAGGATTACGAGCTTATGAAGAACTACGGCGTAGTTGACCCATCGAGGCTACGCCGTAGCTTTTAACGCGTTAAGGAAGGATTATGCTGACACAAAAGACAAAGAAAGAGGGAGCAGCCAGGAGGGGTTCGAACATTTGTATAGGGCAAACCCTTCGGGGTTTACCATGGTATTCGACTAGAAAATCGAAAGCACTAATCTAGCACGATTTTTATTCGTACTTCAACTTTTTATGATAAGTTTAATTTAATTTAATTAATTTGATTTATCTGATCTAGATGTAATTGGTTGATGTTATGTTATTTATTATGCTCTATTATATGTTCTTCGGCATTTAATTTATTAATTATACTTTCGTTTATTTATTTTTGATCTCACTGTCTGATCATTGTTTTACATGGATGTCCTTATTGCCTGTTGCATGATTCCTGCATTTTGGTAGTGTAGATCCTGTTAGGCTTTATACTAGGTTAACCTGTTGAATTAAGGGTTAACAAGGTACTAGGGATAGGTTTGCAACCGTCCTTAGTGTAAGGATTGCTCAAATCACCGCGTGCAGTAAGGTAGACACTTATAAAGTTTGGGAAAACTCTTCCAGGAGAGTTTATAGCTGAGATGTGGGATTATCGGCACTAGACAAGTCTTTAGGATAGTTGGGGTTAATCGTTGTAGCCTGGATACTCACCCTTCATGGCAAACAGGGAATTGAGATCTTATGATATATAGGACAGGTTTCGATGCCGATTCGGGCCTATCGATATTAGAACCACCATATAAAATAAGAATTAGACATTGCACTTGGGATCACAATTATTGAACTTTGGATATTTTAAATATGTTAGTCTTATTAGTTATTTGCCACTATACCAATTATCTTGATTAGTAAAACCAATTTAATTCATGTTATTCATTTTCTTGCAATTTAATCATGAAAAAAGCTTTTAAAACATGAAAACCTATAAACTCAGATAATAAACCACCCATTAGATCTTGGGAAAGACCTAGGATTTACCAATCCTAGAATATACTCGATCGGGTTCTCTACTCGTTAGTGCGTTATAGACCATAGGTAGTCGAGTTTTATAAATTTAAAACTTGAAAATTAATTTAAACAATTATACGCATCAAGTTTTTGGGGCCGCTGTCGAGGAGCTAAATAGATTTTGAATTTGAGTTTTGTATATATATTGTTTTCATTTTAGTATTGTTCAAATTTCATGGTATTTTTGTTTTCCAATCTATTGGTATCTCGTGTTTGATTTTCAGAAATCATGGAAATGGAGCCTGATATTAAGAACATGACTCTAAATGAGTAGTTAAAGTATGAAGCGAAGAAGGAAAGGCGATTAAGGAGGAATGTTCGGTCCAAAAGAAGTCCAACAAAATATGAAGGGGCGGATTGTGACTCTTTTCACCGGAATAAGAGTAGAACTTTACTTATCTGTATTATCATGAGGATATTGAGATCGACAAGTATCATGGCTTACCTCCTCTACATATTTGTTTCTAATTTGCTCAACCATATACTGAGGATGGTTCAGTATCTTCCAATTAGAGCGATGAAATAGACATTGATAGCATGACAATAGTAGAATATGAATTATACATAGCTAAGCAAGGTCTAAGGAAAAATCTATTAAATTGTCACTACTATAGTTTTACATCCAATTTTTGTGATTAATCTCCATACATACCTAATCCTCAACCCGATGATAAAGAATTGAGCTTTGAAGAGGTTTTGATGACTATGTCAGAGTGAGAGCCGAAAACCTCAGAGGGATGAAGCAAGAGGAAGCTAAGGTGGAAGATTGTAATGAACAAAATATGGATGATATTTAGGATATTACGGTCGAGACTGGAAAGGCTTAGACAATTACTCACACATACTGTACATACTTTTCTTGAACCCGACCCTGTGGTGCAATCATATGTGCCACTAAGTCCATTCCCTGATGAAGTGAAGTTTGTAAGGAAAGAGGAACCAAATAATAATGTTGATAGTATATCTATACAACATCTGATGTAATGGACGACATGATACAACCTTTAATCCCACAACCCATACACACCACACCACCTGACAAATATTATGTTGCATCGGCTACTAAATCAATTTTGGATGAGCTTTTAGAAGAATTTGGAGACGAGATCTTGAATATTACCGTGGTTGACGAGGAGACTGATTTTAACCCTACTAGGGATATAGAGGAACTCGAGCGCCTAATTACTACAGACCATGAGTCATCTTTTACAGAGATAAAGGTGCTTTCGTGTATCGTGAAGACAAATGTTGAACATGAGACCTTCATTCGACAAATGAATGCACTATCCAGACTAAGCCAATCAGCAAAATCATCAACCAAAACCGGTAAGAAATAAAGGGAAATGACATCTCCTCTGATGTATGATTTTAATTAATAATTTCCCTACCCCATAGCAAATTTACACCCGAATGGTGTTTATTGCTACTTTCACCCACACTTGATTTCAAGTGAGGGGATGAACACCCTATTACTCAATAAATAAGGGTGGAGTCAAGCTCGTGACTCGAATAAAAACAAGCGCTTTGTGGGAGGCACCCTATGCCTATCCTTTTTAATTATGTCCTATTTCATCTCATTTTTGCATTTAGTTTGGTTTTGTGTGTTTCAAACTATATTTGCAGAATAATACAGCCAGGATGCTCTTGGTCATCTTGGCTTGTGATTATGTAAAGAAGAGTAGTGCTGATTAGAGAAACTATGGCGTAGTTGATATGAGTACAGCGTAGTTATTGTAACTACGGTGTAGTTCCACTCCTGGACTACGCCGTAGTTGGTTTGATATATTTAAAAAGTTCTCGACTCCACATAACTAGAGCATAGTTCCACCTATAGACTACGCCGTAGTTCCATCCTGCAATAAAATTTATTTTTCAAAATAATTTGAAATTTCACAAAACCATGTATAATTAGTAAATAAACTTTGTGGGTATGTTCTCTGAAAACCCTCAGGAGACTTTACTCCTACCGTAATTCCTATGAAAGTGAGTTACGTTTTATTGTATTTCTTGTATTATTATTTTGTACATTTTGTGCTATTTTGCTTTTATCTGGATTTATGCTTTTGGTATTAGTTTTCTTGTAGATGAACAGGTTGATGCACATGGAGTGGTACTAGGATGATAAGTAGCTACAAGGAAGCATTTTAAGCCTGATTAGTTAGAATTTATACCGAAGGATGTGATGAGCTGTTAGTGGTAAATGTTGCTCGAGGAAGCAGATTTGGAGCATGTCGCGGAGCATGCTATCTCATTATCATACCGAGCAAATCCAGGGGAGTTTTTTGTTCCATTTCTAATCCTTCCTATTTTTAATCTATATGCAAATCTAGGGGAGTTTTCTGTTCCATTTCTAACCCTTCCTATTTTCAAATTATATGCTTAAGTATGACTCAAGTAGGGGGAAAAGATTAGAAATAGACACCTATTGTATTATACTTGCCTATATTTTTCTAGTTTTTTCTGAAAAATATTTCATTACTAAAATTTTGACATGTTTTGCATTACTTAACTAGTTAAGACCTTACTGAGCACGCCTACCTATTATAATTACTTGTGTGAGGATAAGCCTTTTCGTTTTCCCCTGATACATATATTCAATAAAAATAAGTGTGTCGGTGGCTATAGTAGACTTTAGAACTTGGCTTGGTATATCTTTTCGAGACCACTAAAATGAGCATTACACTTAGGTAACTTAGTGTAATCGGTGTAGCAAGGATAAAAGGGAAATCTTAGGATTAACCCCAAATAGCCAATCCATTCATGTTATGTTTTATGTATATTGACTTTTCACATTGATTAGTTAATCCCCCTGTTAAACCCTTGTTGCACTCATCTTTAGTACAAGATACCCCTAGTACAACCTGCCGAGCCTTTAATTTCATTTTGATAAACCCAATATATGTTTGTTTCGTTACACTTGTCACACCCCCAAACGGGGCCTGGACGGAATACGTGTCTGGAGGCGTGACGTCATAATATTCATCACACAAGATCAAAAGAACGACCACTAATTGTACGTTTTGAAAACAATCATACTCGTTGCATTGATTTAAAATAAATAGTCTTACAAATCGTTTAGATATAATTAAGAGAGTTGCGGAAGCATAAGTAAATTATAGCAGAAGCAAAATTAGATTTGACAAACGACAACGAGCATGAATATAAAATAAGTCTTAAAATCAATGAAGTCACATAGCACATAGACTCCAAATAGCATCTTGATAATAGATCCAAGCTACGCACCTAAAAACATAGCTTAAAACGTCATCATAAAGTTGGTGAATTCATTGGTTTAGTTTAAATGTAATAAGGTGGAGCACAAGATTTCCAAAACACATGTGACAGTTATAACAGATACAATTTCACATAAAAGGCATTTACGTTGCACTAAGCCCATGACACTGAGGCTCAATAGGCATGAAGCATTTAAATATGCTAAGAAAGGCTTGCCCTACAGGTATCTGACCAAGATTACCTAAACGAAATCCGACATGTTATACTTACCCCGACGGGGATAATCAGTCCATACAGATCTATTTATAACACTCACGCTTACTTAACCAATATTCGGTCAAGAAATTAACGGTTCATGATAATTTGGGCAATAGTAATGGTCTAAACGCAAAACTTAGGCAACACGTAAACAGGGAAAATCTCACTTAAAGTTCTTGTGTCCAGTTTTAAAAGCAAACAATGTACTCACCTCAAAGTTATAAAACGCAAGTAAAATTTAGTAGAAAGGTGGGGCTATGAACTCACCTTAAGCAAATGGTGAGAAAGTAAATCAACAAAGAGTATAATGAAATCGAACGACTCTAACCGCGACCTAATTAAAAGACGCGCTTCAAAAATAAGAAATAAATATGAAACGTCGGATAAGATGCTTATAAGAAAAATAGACATCCATAAGTGTTTGTGCTTTAGTTTGTTGAGTGAAAACGTGTCATTACGAAAGTATAAGATTTATCGTTACGTTATGCCATGTTTTACGAAAAGTTTCCATTTTCAGAAAGTCACTATTTTTAGAAAGTTTATATTTCAGGAAAGTTTTAAGTTTCAGGACGTTAATACCGTCCCCTGCTATTCGTCATGTCCATATTTACAAAAACGCACTAGTGAAACCTAAACGTCTATCTTCTACGTCTATCTCGCAAATATGTACTAAGTTACTAGTGAAACCTGAGCGTAACTTGGTCGTTTTAAGTTCGATTTTATTGTTCGATATATGAAAATCTATCTATTTGAAATGAGCTATCCGAAAACTACATTCTTATCTAACAAAAATATTTTTAAGTCTCTCAAAACCTAAATCGGGACAACAACATGGTTTTTCGCAAACGCTTCCAATAATCCATCCCAACTTCACAATAGTGCCTAATCTAATCTAATCTCCGTTCACGACTAATCCAACAACAAAACCACACTTATGTCTAGCTTAATCCCATCATCATCATCTCAACACACAAGTTCACTCATCCTTCCATAATTAAAGTATTAATATCAAGAACACATACAAACTTCATTAGTTCATAAACCCACTTGTTTCTTTTGAAAAATAACACAAACACTAAAGGATATATATATACAACTAGATCAAGAATCATAAGAACATAAAAGAGAGTGGATAAGTTCAAGAAATAAGCTTACAAGAATGATGAACAAGCTTTTAAAGTAAGAAATAAAGATGGACGACTTGGATCTTGAAAAACCCCAAATAAATAATGAAATCCTAACTTTTGAATCTTGAAATAAACCCTTGAATCAATGAAACCCTTCTTAGATACACCTTAGAACACCTTGGAAATGAGCTTGGAATACTTGGATCTTGGAGAAAATTAAAACTATGGAGTGTTTATGTTGTGCCGAGACCCCAAAGGAAGAAAAGAGATGAGAGAAAGCTTTTTGGAGGCTTGGTATGTTGTTGTGAGCCCTAATGTGAGATATGTTATGGTATATATAGGACAAGAAGGAAGTTTAGGGTCACATGTGGTTCAATCCAAAAGACTAGAAACCCTAATAGGGTGCTTGTTTGGGTTCGGTTATGTTTGAGCCACAAAGGGGATGAGTGAACAAAGTTTTCTAGCACTTGGTCTTATGGTTTAGTTCCTAGTAGTCCAAGTTTGAATGGAGTCACATGCATGTGTTAACATATGTTCTTGTGCATGATAGTGACCCTATGGAAGGTCACTATCCAAGTCTTACAACACACATGCATGATAAAATAAAGAAAGATGCCATTTATTTAATTAGAGCTTAGTGATTTTTAAATTGAGCTTATAAGATCCAAAAATGATGAATAGGGGAGGGCATGGACGAAATTTTGACATTTTAATATGTAACGAATGTTAACTCGGGTTTACATGCAAAGTTGATGAGTTTTCGAGGTTCCATTTGACATAAAATGCTAAAAATGCAAAACGCACACGAAAATCATAAAATTTGCAAACGTAAGTGTACGTAAACTACATAACACTAATAAATTATTAAATTAAGAATAATACTAGTAGACTAAACTTAGTCCGGCGTCAGAACGCTTCCGATAATGATTTTTAGTTTTTACGCGGGACAACTTCCCCGATAATTGCCAAATTAACACGTAACTTATAAAGATTAAAAATCGAGCACGTAAAAGGTTAAAATAACGGCCTGAAATTTACGGGGTGTGACATTCTTCCCCCGTTAAAATAGCTTTGTCCTCAAAGCTTAAGACGTAGCTTTTAATGCAGATGTAGGGTTAGCGAAAAGATGATGGTACTTTTTCTGCATTTGGTCTTCGCGCTCCCAAGTAAACTCAGGACCTCTTTTATAATTACAACAAACTTTCACAATAGGGATACGACTCTGCTTCAAACTTTTGACTTCACGATCCATGATTTCAATCGGTTCTTCGATGAAATGAATCTTGTCATCAATCTAAATTTCATCCAACGGAATAGCTAGTGGTTCGTCGGAGAAACACTTCTTCAGATTGGAAACGTGAAAAGTACTATGAATACGGCTTAGTTGGTCTGGGAGTTCAAGTCGGTAAGCAACTGTTCCAACTTTAGCAAGAACCTTGAAAGGCCCTGTATAACGAGGGTTCAACTTCCCCTGTTTACCGAAACGTATCACCCCTTTCTATGGCGATACCTTCAATATTACCTTATCTCCAACTTGAAACTCCAATGGCTTACGTCTCCTATCGGCGTAGCTCTTTTGTCTATCATATGCAGCTTGAATATGTTTCTTGATTTGGATGATCTTTTCTGTAGTTTCATGAACAATCTCTAGACCAGTAAGCTGAGCGTCTCCAACCTCATCCCAACAGACAGGTGATCGACACTTACGATCATATAGTGCTTCGAATGGTGCAGCTTTGATACTCGTGTGATAACTATTGTTGTACAAAAATTCCACCACGGGTAGATGCCTATCCTAACCTTTTCCAAAATCGATCACACAAGCACACAACATGTATTCTAAGGTTTGGATGGTCCTTTTACTTTGACCATCGGTTTGAGGGTGATAAGTCATACTCATATCCAATTGAGTACCTAAAGCTTTCTGAAGAGACTGCCAGAATTAGGATGCGAATCTACCATCTCGATCAGAGATGATCGAAACTGGCACACCATGCCTCGTGACTACTTCCTTCAAGTATTATCTAGTCAACTTCTCCTTTGAGTCAGTCTCCTTCATTAGTAAAAAATGAGTAGATTTAGTAAGGCGGTCGACAATTACCTAAATTATGTCTTGTCTAGTCGACATCTTTGGCAATTTAGTAACGAAATCCATTGTAATGTTTTTCCACTTCCATTGCTGGGATCACATGTTGAACCAACAAACCTGATGGTTTTTGTATTCGGCCTTGACCTTGGCACAGGTCAGACACTTACTAACGTAGGTGGCAATCTCAACTTTCATATTAGGCCACCAATACAGTTTCTTCAAATCTTGGTACATCTTGTCCGATCCAGGATGGATCAAATACTTTGACTTATGCGATTCGTGCATAATCAAAGCTCTCAAGTCACCAAAAATAGGGGGTCCAACTCTTATTCTTCAAACACAACTTTCCGTTAGCACGGGGATCAAGCTTCTTAATCATACCACACAAATCTTCGGTTCTATAATTCTCTTCCTTTCTTGCCTCAGCTTGAGCATTCAAAATTTGCTTGGGAAGATTTAAAGCAATAGTTATAACCAAGGCTCGAACTCGTAGTGGCTTAATCCTTTCCTTTCGAATTAGTGCATCAGCCACCACGTTCGCCTTCCTCGGGTGATAATGAATTTTACAATTGTAGTCACTCAACAGTTCCAACCATCAGAGTTGTCTCATGTTCAACTCCTTCTGATCAAGAATATGTTGCAAACTCTTATGATCAGTGAACACAACGCACTTCATGCCGTACAAATATTGTCTCCACATTTTAAGAGTGAATACTACAGCTCCAAGTTCTAAGTCATGTGTAGTGTAATTCTTCTCGTGAAACTTGAGTTGGCGTGATGCGTAGGCTATGACTTTTTCCCTTTGCATTAAAACCGCGCCCAACCCTTTGTGCGAAGCGTCGTAATAAACCATGAAGTTCTCCCTACCTTCGGGTAAAGCCACAATCATAGCACTACACAATTTTTGCTTCAATAGTTGAAATGCAGCTTCTTCCTTTTCACCCTAATCAAACTTCACGCTCTTTTGTGTCAACTTCACCATATGCTTGGCAATTTCTGATAAACCTTTAATAAATCATCCATAATAGCCAGCAAGACCTAAAAATTGATGAATTTATGTCAGAGTTTTGGGCGATGCCCAATCTTTGATTGACTCAGTCTTAGCTGGGTCCACGTGAATGCCTTCACTATCAATCACGTAACTAAGAAATTGTACCTTTAAAAGCCAAAATTCACACTTTAAAAACTTGCCGTACAATTCTTCCTTCTTAAGTAGTCTCAAAATTAACTTAAGGTGCTCTTCATGCTCCTTCGTATTCTTGGAGTAGATCAAAATGTCATCGATAAAGACTATTACAAATTTGTCCAAATATGGCTTGCACACCCGATTCATCAGATCCATGAATACCGTCGGTGCATTGGTCAGTCCAAACGACACCACTTGAAACACGTAGTGATCGTAGCGTGTCCTAAATGTCGTCTTTGGAATGTATTCCTCCCAAACTCTGAGTTGGTGATAACCAGACCTCATGTCGATCTTAGAGTAGACTTTTGACCTTTGCAACTGATCAAACAAGTCGTCGATTCTTGGAAGTGGATACCAGTTCTTCACAGTAAGTTTGTTTAGTTCACGGTAGTCGATACACATCCGAAAAGATCCATCTTTCTTTTTGACGAACAAGACCGGAGCTCCCCAAGGTAAGAAACTTGGTCTTATAAATCCCTTTTCAGAGAGTTCTTGCAGTGGAGTGATAAATTCTAGCATTTCAAATGGAGCTGGTCTATACAGGGAACGAGCTATAGGGGCGGCACCGGGGTTAAGTCGATTTAAAATTTAACCTACCGTGTCGATGATAAGTCTTGGTGCACGATATGATGTTTGGCCTATGTTTGCTACTACCATCATTCCTATTGCCTTAAATTGTTAGAGTTTCATCGCCTAAGGGGATACAAACAGTCTTTTTATTACAGATGATTATGGCGTGGTACTTAGTCAATCAATCCGTACCGATGATAACGTCAAAACTACCAAGTTCTACGGCCATTAAGTCTCTATTGAATGAATGATTCGGAAAAATTAGTGTACAATGATAACATCAAATAACGTCACTTTTATAGCATCATTTATCCCATGTAAATAACCTATTTTGTATGATTATTGCAAGAATTTTTACTTAATCGTTTGTATTTGAGAATTGCAGTAATTATGGAGTACTTGGTGAAGATTAGCAAAAAGGCACGCATTCTAGAGCTTAAACGAAGACAATTGAAGATAACTGTTCTGACATCCTATACGTCGTATCCATCTAGGAAGATACGGCGTATTTGTGACTGCACTTCACAAAAGACCACAAAGAAATAAATTTCAATACGTCGTATCAAGGAGGACTCTATACGCCGTATTCAATATAAAATAATAAAATATTCTAGAAAATATCGAATGTGGTCCCAACTCTAAGAAATCCCCGATACGCCGTATCCATCTATCTCGATACACCATATCGACCAAATTCCAGACCCTATAAATAGAAAACCTAAAAACGGGTTTTCAGCATGCTTGATCATATTTTCGATACCTTAACCACAAAAGTCGATTTTCAGAAGACAAGAAGAGCAGAAGAGGTCAAGCAAAGCTACTAATTCCATAGGAAACACTTTGTAATCTCCTATACTCTAGTAATCGTTTGATTTTTGGTATCATTCATTTAACTTAGTTAGTTTACCTTGGTTGGATTATTACTCTTGTATTGATTATGACGATTGAGGGCTAATACCCTTAGGTATTAGCCATTAATATGAAGATTTGAATGTTTGGTTTGTTTATCTCGAATGCTTAATTTATCGATGATTATGTTTATCAATTTATACTTGTTTACGTGCTTTTGTATATGACCTATCATTCAACTGGATCTAGTGATACCGACCACGTTAGCTAGATGCTGGGATGGCTCTCCATATAGTGATTTATATATCTAGACCAATAAATCATAAAGAATGACCTATCTTCGCCTTTAAATTAGTGAGCTTAATTGGACCGGCAGGTGACCCTTGGGATCAACGAGTACGTTCTTAATCAATTGGTAAAGACTTGGCCAGTGGACTACTAGTATATAAATTGCCATTAAGCAGTAAGTGGGTAAAGTCTCTATGAGTTAGGGTTTAACAATATCACAATTGCTTTAACCCCTAAGATAGATTATAATCATCAAATAGGATGCTTTATGCGGATGCGTTTAATTACAACAGAATTCTACGTGTCTAGGTCTTAGGAAGAAGTAACGCCTAAGTCTTAAGAATGATATGCTGCCTCGAGATAAGTATTCATTGCACTAAATAAACAAACCAACGTTCTAATTGGATTAATCATGGTTAATATAGTTTTCTTATATTTGGCTAGACCGCTTTTCTATCTTTTGTATATTTGCTTGCGTGTGTTATTGTGTCTTAAGTTGATCTAAGTTACCACAAACCTGTGTCAGTCTCTTAGGCTGAAAACCACCTTTATTCGTTAGAATTAAGATTAACATAGGTTTAACATAGAATATAATTAACATAGTTTAAATTAACTTAGTTTAGTTAACTAAAATATTGATAAAATAAAAGATTAGTTCTCGCTCTTAGTGATCGACACCCTACTTACCACGAAACTCCATCTGACCGGGTATACTGCCCGTTAACGTGTTGTTTTAGGTAAAGTCGTCAAAATATAAATTTAAAACTTGAACTATCATAAACTACAACCTCACAACGACACAATCAAGTTTTTGGCACCGTTGCCAGGGAGTGAAACATTAATCTTGACTTTTATTTAATATTTTTGTTTTTAACATTAGATTAGATCTAACCCTTAGGATTAGTGTAATTTAGATTAATTAGTGTAATTTAGATTAGTGTAAAATTTTGTATATATGTGTATTTAGTTGTATATTTGTTTGTGTGTGTGTTTTAAATTGTTTTCTATACACTGTTCTGGTCAATAACCTGATACGGCGTATCGAAATTTCATATCCAATACAGCATATTCATTCAACATATTGATACGGCGTATTCAGATCAATTGAATACGATGTATTGATCGTCTGAAATAGTAACAAAGCTGATTTTTCATATTCAATTTTCGTGCTTGATTTTCTGTATTACTGTTCTTCTAAGCAAATCCTACTGGTATTTTTTCCCATGTCGCAGATCACGCTAATCAGTAGTGAAAAGGTTGATGAAGTAATGGCAAATATTTAGACAAAAACAACTATGGAGGAATTCACAACTAACGACAAAGCAAATTATTATTCAGGGATTGCAAGTATTATGGTTAATGGTAAAAGAGCCTATGAACTAAAAGGTAAATTCCTTGATGATTTGCGCAATAATGCCTTCAGTGGGACTAATGAAGAAGATGCGGTGGAGCATATCTAATACTTCCTTAAGATTGTTGACCCCATTAACTTGTCGAATGTGAATTATGAACAACTTAGGCTTTCTGTTTTCCCGATTTCATTAGTTGGAAATGCAAGCGAATGGTTTGATGAATTTAAAGGTTCAATTACTAGTTGGGTGGATTTGACTAAAAAAAATTTTGGAAAATATTACCCGCCTTCTCGTATATGTCAGATTACGGTGACTAATGCAATAAGAGATCTAAGCAATTCTATGTTCGAAAAATGGTTAGCCTCAAAATTCGCTAACCATATGATTATGGATCCATTCACCAAGAAAGTCTTATGGGATTTTTGGATTAAGAGCAATGATCATGAAGAAGTTGCCGATGAGGGATTTTTTGATGATGAGGAAGGTAATAATGATGATGAACAAGAAACGACTGAAATCTTTAGAATTGAAACAAACTTGTTTGACTATAAAACACCGTTGTGCACAAAATTCAAGGAGTTTAATTTTCTTCTTAAAGTTGATCCGGAATTATTTACTCGTGATATTGAAAGAACTATGACTTATGAAGATTATAAGAATGAATTGAATAATGAACGTGAAGAGCCATGATCCGAAGATGGAGTACCAATGAAATTTGTGATCATATTTGCAAACCTTTCTGTTTCAAAAGTGGGAAAGCTAAATGGCCCACTTGCAATTCAAATGAAGACGGATTGTATAACGGAGGAGAGTTACCGGGAATAGTTTAGGTTGGTTACATGACATATTTTCAGGACTATGAATGGTATAATGAGTTAGCAGACGGGAATTTGAAAGAAGAAGCCCTTAAGCAAAAAGCTATTTGTGAAAAATCATGGGGTGATGCGAGCCAAAGTATAATGAATTTTTGCGCATGCTTAAAGAGGTCTTTTAGAAATTTCCACGAACTTGATTATGAACTATTGGTAAAGCTTCAAGATTATTGGTGGAAAGTAAATGATCATGAATGCTCTCTATTTTCTGATTGGAGAAATCACATACAAGGACCATACGCAAACTACTACAGTAATTTTTTAGATGAAAAAGAACATGGAAACGAAGAAAGATGTGAATTAGTTGATAACCCTCACCAAGAAGCTCTGGTTTGCAATATAAGAAGATTTGAGATGATCGGGTATTCATTTGGACAAGACGAATAGTATGTGGCCATAAAATAATGTGAATACAATGATTTAACGAGTACTAGTGAAGAAGAATGCCGAGCATACCAAGAAATCTTTCATAGGATGGATGAAGGATGGGTGGTAACAAGAGCCGAGTGAAGGAAGCTAAAGAAAAAGTCTAACTTAAAGACAAGCTAAAAGAAAAGTGCTTCCCGGTAGACAACCTAGATTGTTATTTATTTTTATCGAGTCTATCTTCCCAGACATCAATACGGCGTATCCGCTTTATACCATATGGCGTATTGAATGTTTGGACGTTATCAGTCCTTTATTATTCTGCATTTAAAACTTTATCGTCAGATCTGTCTATACGGCGTATTCATGCACATGATACGACATATTTGGCAGACTGACTCGTATTGATACTTTTTACAGGTTTCTCCATACGGCGTATCCAGGTTTATGGATACGACGTATTGGTTTCCTGTACACTTTATTTTTATTGTTTTAATTAACCGTAGGATACCCGAGATTAGATTTTGCATGTTTTTCCTATATTTTGCACAGGAACTCGCTGGAAAAGAAATCGACAAAGTTGGTGAAGTATCAATCATCTGGAATCCTATGTGTGTTGTAGTCATGTTGGAATTCAGACGCATTTACAACACACATTCTTGCTCATAAACTCAACTTAGAGAATCTACCGAGCAAAACATCAGGGGAGTTTCTCGTTCTAATTCTTTTAATTTTCCGTTTTTAATGTTTCATCTATACAACGAGGACGTTGTATAACTTAAGTGGAGGGATGGGAATTAGAACGTTACTTGTCCTATTTTTCACAATAAAATGCTTAAATTATGCTCAAATATAAAAAAAATCAAGCATACTTTTGTGAAATTACCGGTTACATAACCTGCACACATAACCCTTATTAGATATTGTGAGGATTCAGCCTTATCTGTTTCCAAATGTTTACCCAAATTCCATAAAAATATGAGTGTGTCGGTGATGTTGTAGACTTTAGAACTTGGCTTGGTATATCTATTCGAGACCACAATAATGAGTACTATGAATTTAGATGGAGTAACTTGTTTAAATTGGTAAATTTCTAAGATTACTCCCAAAAAGCCTTTATATGTTGTATTATTATCTAACTACACTAGTTAGTTAACCCCTGTACAAACCATTTGTTTACTCTCATTTTAAGAGTAAGATACCCCTAGAAAAACCTGTAGAGCCAATCCTTTAGGATAAACACCAACTATTTGTTTCGTTACACCTTTACACCTTAGCCTATCCTGTTAGATTAAGTTCATTTATCAGTTGCTAGTTGCTTAAAGTGTAAAGTATGTATTTTCTGTGTCTTGTGTCATTTTCTATTACTGGTATGGTTGAGAAATTTGCACATTGCAATGGGAATGTAAAAAGTAGTCAAAACTTATTTATTTTTACTACCATCACAATTATTGGTATGTTCGAAGAATAAAGAAATTATTTGAAGTTATTATGATTGTGAAGATGATGAAATTACACCGAGATTCGTAGTATAGTATAATTAAAAAAAAAAAAAAAAAAAAAAAATCGAAAAAAATTATAAAATCGCAACAAAAAGAGGAGGAAAGTTTAAAGATAGTCGGTTCGTTAAAGCTTAAACCAAAGGAATTATTTGAAGGATCGATTATTCGTTGATACGTGGTTATAAATCAACGATGTAAAGTTTTGTATAGAGTGGTAGATATCGCCACTTGTCTTTGTAAAAGTATGTAAAGTATGGGATGAATGAGATGTTGACCGTTACAGGAACACCAACTTAGGTTGTTATTTTTGATCTATGATCAAGACGTTTATGTATATAGTTGTGTCTTTATCATGGTAACGATCGAGAAAAAGTATCTAGCAACGTGTACCTTATCTGTTTGAACTTAATCTATTTGTTTCATGAATTTTATTTAACAATAATTTATTTCCCTTTCCTAATCATTAACCTTAGGTTTTACTTGAATGAGGATGTGATCGAGTCATGCATGTCTATTCCGTCGTTACGACCATATGTGTGATTCAGCTGCTTTGTTGGTTTATTACTTTTGGTGAAAGTTAAAAGATCCATACCCTATATCATTCTTCATCCTAACCCTTGGTTAAACTCGAATGAGGATGTGATCGAACACACATGTCTATTCCGTTGTTACGGCCATGTATGTGTGATTCAGCTGCCTTGTTGGTGTGGTACTTTTGGTGAAAGATTGTTAGAATGATCAACCTTAAGCCTTATCATAAAAACCCAATTTACCTCTATAAACTTGTTACTCCTTAGCTCTAGTGGTGGAGATGTGTATCCTTGACAAGCCTATGATAGAATACTCGTCACGACCGAGCAATTGAGCGAATTAGTTACATGTTACCACATAGATTAGTTAAGTGATTTGAGTGTTTTCATCTTCCTATTTCGTGAGGTGTTTGGTTGTGTACTTGTAACTGATCAAATAAATGCTTAACGGAAAAAATCCTTAGGGATACATTTTCATAAACTTCTAAAGGCTACTTGAGGACAAGTAGGATTCAAGTGGGGGGATATTTGATAACATCAAAAAACGTCACTGTTATAGCATCATTTATCCCATGTAAATAACCTATTTTTGTATGATTATTGCAAGAATTGTTACTTAATCGTTTGTATTTGAGATTTGCAATAATTATGGAGTACTTGGTGAAGATTAGCAAAAAGGCACGCATTCTAGAGCTTAAATGAAGACATTTGAATATTACTGTTCTTACATCCTATACGCCGTATCCATCAAGGAAGATACGGCGTATCTGTGCCTGCACTTCACAAAAGACCACGAAATAATAAAGTTCAATACGCCGTATCCAGGAGGACTCCATACGTCGTATCCAATATAAAGTAATAAAATACTCTAGAATATATCGAACGTAGTCCTTACTCCAAGAAACCCCCGATAAGCCGTATCCATCTATCTCGATACGCCGTATCGACCAAATTCCAGACCTTATAAATAGAAAACCTAAAAACAGGTTTTTAGTGTGCTTGATCATATTTTTGATACCTTAACCACAAAATTCAATTTTCAGAAGACAAAAAGAAAAGAAGAGGTCAAGCAAAGCTACTAATTCCATATGAAACACTTTGTAATCTTCGGTACTCTAGTAATCATTTGATTTTTGGTATCATTCATTTAACTCGGTTAGTTTACCTTGGTTGGATTATTACTCTTGTATTGATTATGACGATTGAGGGCTAATACCCTTGGGAATTAGCCATTATTATAAAGATTTGAATGTTTGGTTTGTTTACCTTAAATGCTTAATTTATCGATGATTGCTTGTTTATGTTTATCAATTTATACTTGTTTACGTGCTTTTGTATGCGACCTATCATTCAACTGGATCTAGTGATACCGACCACGTTAGCTAGATGCCGGAATGGCTCTCCATATAGTGATTTATATATCTAGACCAATAGGATCACAAATAATGACCTATCTTCGCCTTTAGATTAGTGAGCTTAGTTGGACCAGCAGGTGACCCTTAGGATCAACGAGTACGTTCTTAATCAACTGGTAAAGACTTGACCAGTGGACTATTAGTATATAAATTGCCATTAAGCAACAAATGGGCAAAGTCTCTATGAGCTAGGGTTTAACAATATCACCATTGCTTTAACCCCTAAGATATATTATAATCATCAAATAGGATGCTTTATGCGGATGCGTTTAATTGTGACAAAAATCTATGTGTCTAGGTCTTAGGAAGAAGTAACGCCTAAGTCTTAAGAATGATATGTCGCCTCGATATAAGTATTCATTGCACTAAATAAACAAACCAACATTTTAATTGGATTAATCATGGTTAATACAGTTTTCTTATATTTGGCTAGACCGCTCTTCTATCTTTTGTCAGTTTTTTTTACGTGTGTTATTGTGTCTTAAGTTGATCTGAGTTACCACAAACCTGTGTCAGTCTCTCAAGCTAAACCCCCCCCCCCCCCTTTATTCGTTAGAATTAGGATTTACATAGGTTTAGCATAGGTTTAACATAGAATAGAATTAACATAGTTTAAATTAACTTAGTTTAGTTAACCAAAATATTGATAAAATAAAAGATTAGTTCTCACTCTTAGTGATCGACACCCTACTTACTACGAAATTTCATTTGATCGGGTACACTGCCCGTTAACGTGTTGTTTTAGGTAAAGTTGGCAAAATATTAATTTAAAACTTGAACTATCTAAAATAAACCCTACACGAAAGCACAATCATACAATCTCAAAAGATAGTATCGAATCCTATGATCTTTTCATCGGCTAACTCAACAGAGTACTTAGTGTCTACGGTAGATGGGACAATGTCTCTTAAAGGGCTAAACTCAATGGATGTGAGGCTTCTGTCAGATAGGTTTCATATACTTGTAATAACGGCGTCCTTTGCTTTAACTTCAGGTTCATTAGAAGTTTTGTTGGAACAAGAATCACATGATCTTCATGATTCTAACTCACTAAAAGGTAAGTCAACAGAAATAAGTCTCCTAGTTCTCTTGGTTATAATCCAATTAGAAGGATAAGTTCATTACGTTCTATAATCTTACAATCCATAATTGTCATGACTACAAGGAGCGTGATTCGGTCTCTCGGCTAAGGGTATGATGTCCCTATATGCTAAGATTGAGAAAATCTACGTATTTACAACGCTTATGAATACGAAGACACATGACCGACACAACTCATGAATACACATGCAAAATACTGGCAAAACGTGAATACGGGAAAGAAAATATCTCGTTGAAATTGTAATGAAGAGAAAAGAAAATAGAAGGGAAAGGTGAAGATAAATTGACAAAATTTTAAGGTGACTACTCTTAGCATGGGATGGTCCTTCCTGAATTATACATAGGTGATCAGGCTATGTATAATTAAGGACTAACAATGGAATACTCATTTCGTCAAACTAGTGTTACGTTTAAAATTTTATATGGTATAAACAATATGGTTTATAAGGTAGCAAAACAATTCATAAAGACGAATATAAAATAATTTATTATAACGACACAAGATTATTTTGAAACATTACGTAAAATAATTTAAGAGGTGATATCGAAATAGTTTACGAGACAATCACGTGACAATTGACAATGTGATAGTAGGGGTTTATAATCATGGTAACAAATAGTTTACGAGTTGACAACCAAATAGTTTATAAAGTGACAACGAAATAGTTTATAAAAGACCACGAAATAGTTCGCATAATGAAAAAATTGTTTATGGGATAATAGTAAACAGTTTATAAAACGCTAGTGGAATGGTTTATAATATGACAATGAAATTGTTTACGAGATGACACAATAGTTTATAAAACAATAGCAGCAAAATGATTTTATAAGATGGTAACGATTTAAGAGGTAGCTTACATAAATGAATAGATGACTAAAGTGTAACTGACAAAATTGTCATGAAACATACATTAATAGGAAATTTAAAACATCCACTCAATACAACAAAATTTATAAAAAAGTACTAATGCGGATATAGTCTAAGAAGACTTTGAGCTAGGTCTCACTATGAAAGGCGGGGGGGATCTCTCCTTAAGCATTAGCATTATCTGCAACATTGCTAGTGTTTCCGCGAGCTTTTTCTTTCCAAATCTGGTTTACATGGTTTTGATTCTTTAGCTTTGGGCAATCACTCTTGTAATGCCCTTATTTTCCACACTCATAACAGGTAACGGTAGCCTTTCGATTTTCCACTGAGGTCCTTTGTCTTGTTGCAGCAATGGGACTCCAACAATCCTTGGGCATGTGACCAACCTTCTTGCAATTCTTGCACCTCACCGGGCCTAGTGTGGTGTAACTTACACTTGATGTAGTTGGGTAAGGTTCCAACATACCCTTTCTTGTTTCCTGGCCCAGCAGTGTGGGACTAACCACTTCACGACTTTTGTTTTGTTGCCTTTCAGAATTCTTACCGTGATTAATTCCCATTTCCTCTTGTTGTTAGCATTCCTGGCTACCGGGGTTCCCTGACTTACAACCTGATTCATTGAGTCGTGAGCCAAGCGGATTTTTGTCTCGTAGACAGCAATAGCTTCAATAGCATCAGTAACTCGTTGGGCTACAATCTGGTCAATCTCTGCCAAACTCATTGCTTGTCTTGTTGCCGACATTTTCTTCAAAATCGAAAGAAGTAAAAGAAAGATAAAGTAAGTCGGTTTCCCCAAAGTCATGTCCCAAAGATGAAATGTTACAAGTTGACAGGTTAAATTCATGTTCAACTTAATCGGCATGTTTCTAGATGACGGTATGAGACGACGTAGGAGTTTCAAAAGTATGGGACAGGTGCTCAACTCGCATTCAGGTTCGGACAGTAAGATAACGTAGGGTCGGAAGACTGTGACAAGTTTTGATGTTATGTAAAATAGTATATTGTAAATTTATAAAAAAGTTTTAATGACCATCGTATCACATACGATGTTGTGGGAAACGTTTAGAGACCATTGTGCCACTCACAATGTCCTGGGGGAAAGGTCTATTATTTATATAAATAACTTTTATATAAACCAACGGGAAAATCTACGTAGGGCAAAATAAACGTAATATAATTATGGAAATGTAATATACTTAATACTCGTATACTTATCGATAGTAATTATATACGTAAGCAAGTAGAAACATGTAGGATCATATATTGGTTATAGACCAGACCTAATATACTACCTGGTTCTTTATAACCTTGGCTCTGGATACCAATCTGTCACACCTCCAAACGGGGCCTGGACGGAATACGTATCCGGGGGCGTGAAGTCATAATATTTATCACACAAGATCAAGAGAATGACCACTAATTGGACGTTTTGAAAACAATCATACTCGTTACATTGATTTAAAATAAATAGTCTTATAAATCGTTCGGATATAATTAAGAGAGTTGCGGAAGCATAAGTAAATTATAACGGAAGCAAAATTAGATTTGACAAACGATAACGAGCATGAATATAAAATAAGTCTTGAAATCATTGAAATCACATAGCACATAGACTCCAAATAGCACCTGAAAACATTGTTTAAAATGTCATTATAAAGTTGGTGAATTCATAGGTTTAGTTTAAATGTAATAAGGTGGACTACAAGATTTCCAAAACGCATATGACAGTTATAACAGATACAATTTCACATAAAAAGGCATTTACGTTGAACTAAGCTCATGACACTGAGGCTCAATAGGCATGAAGCATTTAAATATTCTAAGAAAGGCTTGCCATACAAGTATCTGACCAAGATTACGTAAATGAAATCCAACATGTTATACGTATGTTAGTTCGGCATCTTCGCAACTAGTAAGCGCTACTTACCCCAACGGGGATAATCAGTACCCATATATCTATTTATGATACTCACGCTTACTTAACCAATAGTCGGTCAAGAAATTAACGGTTCATGATAATTTAGGCAATAGTAGTGGTCTAAACGCAAAACTTAGGCAACACGTAAATAGGGAAAATCTCACGTAAAGTTCTTGTGTCCAGTTTTAAAATCAAACAATGTACTCACCTCAAAGTTATAAAATGCAAGTAAAATTTAGTAGAAAGGTTGGGCTATGAACTCACCTTAAGCAAATGGTTAGAAAGTAAATCAACGAAGAGTATAACGAAATCGAACGACTCTAACCGCGACCTAATTAAAAGACGCGCTTCAGAAACGAGAAATAAATATGAAACGTCGGATCCATTAGTGTTTGTGCTTTAGTTTATTGAGTGAAAATGTGTCATTACGAAAGTATAAGGTTTATCATTACGTTATGCCATGTTTTACCAAAAGTTTCCATTTTCAAAAAGTTACTATTTTTAGAAAGTTTCTATTTTAGGAAAGTTCTAAGTTTTGGGACGTCAATACCGTCCCTTAATATTCGTCATGTCCATATTTTCAAAACGCACTAGTGAAACCTAAACGTCTATCTCGCTAATATGTACTATGTTACTATTTTTTAGTAATGTTTGGAGATTCTGATTTATCGTTTCTAGGCAACCTCTAATCCAACCTAATAATGTTCTAATGTTACGCTATTAATCGAGACTTAAACGGACACAACATGCTTTAAAATGTCCTTTTTATATAAGAATTTAGTATCCGAAAAATGACTAGACAGAAATAGGGTTTAACTTGCTCACGAAGTACTTTGAGCTTAAATTTCGAATAGACCGGAAGGAAAACGTTATTCGGGACAACTTTCGTGCTTTATACTTTAGCCGATTCGGACTCGAAGGGGTCCGAATCGTCCGTTTTAACTGCTGATCTGATCGTGTCGAAAATGGTTTTGCCGAAAAATGTTTCAAGTTTCATTTGAGCGTAACTTTGTCGTTTTATGTCCGATTTTAGTGTTCGATATATGGAAATCTATCTATTCAAAACGAGCTATTCGAAAACTACCTTCTTATCTAACGTAAACATTTTTAAGTCGCCCAAAACCTAAAAACTAAATCGGGACAGCAACATGGTTTTTCGCAAACGCTTCTAAAAATCCATCCCAACTTCACAATAGTGCCTAATCTAACATAATCTCCGTTCACGACTAATCCAACAACAAAACCACACTTGTGTCTAGCTTAATCCCATCATCATCTTTATCTCAACACACAAGTTCACTCATCCTTTCCATAATCAAAGTATTAATATCAAGAACACATAAAAACTTTATTAATTCATAAACCCACTTGTTTCTTTTGAAAAATAACACAAACACTAAAGGATATATATATATATATATATATATATATATATATATATATATATATATATATATATATATATATTTAGATCTAGAATCATAAGAACAGAAAAGAGGATGGATAAGTTCAAGAAATAAGCTTACAAGAATGATGAACAAGCTTTTGAAGTAAGAAATAAAGATGGGCGACTTGGATCTTGAAAAACCCCAAATAAATAATGAAACCCTAACTTTTGAATCTTGAAATAAACCCTTGAATCAATGAAACCCTTCTTAGATACACCTTAGAACACCTTAGAAACGAGCTTGGAATACTTAGATCTTGGAGAAAATCAAAAGTATGGAGTGTTTATGTTGTTGATGTTATGCCGAGACCCCAAAGGAAGAAAAGAGAGGAGAGAAAGCTTTTTGGAGGCTTGGTATGTTGTTGTGAACCCTAATGTGAGATATGTTATGGTATATATAGGACAAGAAGGAAGTTTAGGGTCACATGTGGTTCAATCCAAAAGACTAGAAATCTTAATAGGGTGCTTGTTTGGGTTCGATTATGTTTGAGCCACAAAGGGAGGGAGTGAACAAATTTTTCTAGCACATGGTCTTATAAATCAGCTTATATGTCATATAGTATAGTGGTAGTATTCCCGCCTTGTGCAGCTAGCGATGTCTTGACATATCCGTTTTGATGTATGTAAACGGGTAGCATTTATAAACCCGTGTCATTTCTATCTTTCCTTTCTATGTAAGTTTACATTTGCACAATGAGGGCATTGTACATCTCAAGTGGAGGGAAGGGAGATAGAAATGAGTGATTATAGAGCTTATTCGGTTAAAATATGTGCTAAATTTGTGAAATTTTTTTAAAAAAATGGCACATAATTTTTTTCATTGATGATGAAGGCCGAGTTAACGCATCTTTCTTTCCTTGTTTACGGAGATTATGAGTCATTACACTACATTTTAGTTGGACCCTCATGGCTATGCCGTAGTTTATTATTATTTGGAAAGGATTACGAGCTTATGAAGAACTATGGCGTAGTTGACCCATCGGGGTTACGTCGTAGCTTTCAACGTGTTAAGGAAGGATTATGCTAACGTCACAACTACGGCGTAGTTGGCCCAGAGGAACTACGACGTAGCTATTATTTGCTAAAGATGGAATGCCGCGTTGGAAAAACTACGGCGTAGTTGGAACTTATAACTACGTTGTAGCTAGTGACTACTCCATGGAGCTAAAGTGCATAATTATTATAAAGTTTGGTGGATTAAAGTTATTTTGACAAGAGGATGGAGGGCCATTCTTGCTAATGACCCAAACTTTATATTTGGTATAAATATTAAATGAATTCACACGAATTCATTCATTCTTGTGGTTTTCTTTCTGCCAACGCAAAAGTCAAAGAAAGAGGGAGCAACTAGGAGGGGTTTGAACCACGGTATTCGACTAGAAGATCGAGAGCAGTAATCTAGCACGATTTGTAATCATACTTTAACTTTTTGTGATCAACTTAATTTAAACTAATTATTTTGATTCATCAAATCAAGATTTGATTGGTTGATGTTATGTTATTTATTATGCTCTATTATATGTTCTTTGGAATTTAATTTATTAATTATACTTTCGTTTATTTTTTTTTGATCTTACTGTCTGATCATTGTTTTACATGGATATCCTTATTGCCTGTTGCATGATCCCTGAGTTTTGGTAGTGTTGAGGGTAGCATAGATCCTGTTAGGCTTTATATTAGGTTGGTCTATTGAATTAAGGGTTAATAGGGTATTAGGGATAGGTTTGCAACCATCCTTAGTGTAGGGATTGCTCATATCACCGCTTGTAGTAAAGTAGACACTTATAAAGTTCGAGAAAACTCTTCCAGGAGAGTTTATAGCCGAGATGTGGGATTATTGGCACTAAACAAGTCTTTAGGATGGTTGGGGGTTAATCATTGTAGCCTAGATACTCACCCTTCGTGACCAATGTGGAATTAAGATCATAAGATATATAGGACAGATTTCGATGCCAGTCATGCCTTTCGATATCATAACCACCATATAAAATAAGAATTAGACATTTCACTTGGGATAACAATAATTGAACTCATGATAATTTAAATGTGTTAATATTATTATTTGTCTGCCACTATACCAATTTTCTTAATTAGTAAAACCAATTTAATTCCTGTTATTCAATTTCTTGTAATTTAATCATCAAAACAGCTTTTAAAACGTGACAACCTTTAAACTCATATAATAAACCACCCGTTAGCTCTTGGGAACGACCTTGGATTTACCAATCCTACACTACACACGATCGAGTTCTCTGCCCGTTAGTGCATTATAGACCATAGGTAGTCGTGTTTTATAAATTTAAAACTTAAAAATTAATTTAAACGATTATACGCATCAGCTATGTTTTGAATTAATTGCATATTAGCATGTCCTAGTCTTTTATGCCAAAGGGTTGAGTTATCTACTATGGATGCAAGACAAAATTTATGTTTAGAAGTAGGAAGGATGTTACCTAGCTTAAAGACCCTGCTTTTAGGTATGATATACTTATCTTGATTTAAGGAGTATGAATTGAATAGTCTTCTATTTACACTGGTGTGATTGGTGAAACCACTATCCATAATTCGATGATCCGTTTGAAAATTACGCTCATGCCATACCTCTTGAGAGTCGATGGCCATAAGACATGTTGCATCATTTTGAGGTTCGTTCCTATCTTCGCAATCACTCCAAGCTCCTTCGACAAATGCCTTGTTCCTTCTAGGCTTTGGACAATCACCAATGAACTGATTCTTGTTACCACAATTATAGCAACCACATTCACGTCTTGAGCTTTCACCACCCTTGGTCTTTTCTTTGCATATGTTGAACTTGTCATGTTTCTTGACACCCTTTTGGAATAGTTTTCTAAAGTTTTTAGCCATTAAGTTGATTTCTTCATCTTCACCACTTTTATCGTGACCTATACTATTACTACTAGTTTGACCCTTAGTAACATTAGCTTTGAGACCTATTGGCATAACTTTTTCTTTGATGGGTTTAGAAGCAAACCCATCACTTACTAAGTTCATTTCATAAACTTTAAGGTTGCCAATAAGCTCATCAAGAAAAAGTGCAGCCAAGTCTTTTGCTTCTTCAATGGCTGTCACCTTGGCTCTCCATTTTAGTAGAAGAGCACGAAGAAACTTCCTCACATAATTCTTGCTAGAATAGTCTTGATCTAAAGATTTGAGACTAGTGACAATATCATTGAATCTAGTGAAGCCGCTATCAATGGTTTCTTCACTTGAGTTTGAGAACTCCTCATATTGTTGAGTGAGAAGATCAATCTTGCAATCCTTGACTTGTAAATTGCCTTGTTGAGTGATGGTGGGTGTATGCCAAACCTCATCGATGATTTTACACATGAAGACTCTTTTATACAATTTATGGGGTAGGGCATTGTAAAGAGTCATCTTGGCTTCGTTGTTCTTACCATGTTGCTTCTTTTAATCATCTTTAAGAAGTTCATACAACGTCTCCTTTATAATCTTTGTTTCTAAGTCTTCTATTTCGAATTAAAAATCACCGTTATGAATGACTTGTCATAAGTTAATATCTTTGGACTTAATGTAAGTCTCAAAGCGGGTTTTCCATAAGCAAAACCCGTCGGCTTATAGCAAAGGTGGTCTTTGCATAGAGCACCCCTCAACATAGTTCTCTTGAGCCATGGATCTTTACTTAACTTTTTTAAAAATCAGAGTTAGGATTTCAAATTTTTGAAAAAAGAAGTTTTCAAGTCAAATTGACATCTCAGAAAGGCTTTAACGCTTGAAAACTTGAGTAAACTGCTCTGATACCAATTGTAGAACCGTAGAGGGGGGTAAATACGGTTATCTTGACTTCTTCAAAGTTTCTAAAACTTCAAGTCACAAATAACCAAGTGGTGTGATGGTCTACTTAGAAAAGAAACAATAAGCAGATGGAGATATAGAGAGAGAGAGACCACGATATATACTGGCTCAGGAAGGGGGGGGGTTAGTCCTTCCGTATGTCTAGTTGCAAATCCACGAAACCTATACTATTCCTAGTATAATCCTTATTGTGGACTATAAACCGTATTACAATTTAACTCCACCGATATGCACAAATATCAACGCTCACAAAGAAGAGTTACTACCTACGGTATTTTGCCATCAGAGTCCTCCCTAAGAACCGTGATTCGACTTAATCTATGATATCTAAATACTTCCCCTTGGAAGTATAACCAAAACCCCAAATAGATCCCCAATGATTTAGGCTTGATCTCTCGAATACAAGACTTCCCTTTACCACTAAATTGAAAGATAGTTTGATTTAAGAATCAATCCCTATGTTAGCCTAGACACTTGATTCTAATAGAAAGGATATGAGAAAGAATACCCTCGACTAAACACAAAAGTATGGATTAGGTACTTGTGTGGCTCTCTTTTGGAGATGTGTTCTCATCAATAGAATGATAAAATGAGAAGATTAGAACACTTTGATAATAGACTTCGGGGATAGGAGAAGAGAAAATAAAGCAAAGAATATTTGCAAGAGGTAAGGAATACAAAGGCCAAGTATGGGTATTTATATGCAAAGAATCCCAAGGATGTAAAAACAATTTGCGAGTGGCGTGCTACCCACGCGTCAGCGCGTGGCCAGCGCGCAAGACTCCCTAAATGTTTTCTTCAAGAGTTTGGATTTTTAAATACATGCACTTGTTAAACCCCCAATTGTACTTCACGCTATGACCTTTCAATCATTCTTATACTCATAGTCAACCAACTCAAATAGCCATTTGATAAAAGCGTTTGTGAAGTGTTTAAAAGAGATTTAGGGGTTGTTTGTCCAATATCAAAAAGATAGAAAAGAACTATCGGACAAGGGTATATTTGGTATTCCTCCAAAGTAAATGGTCTATGTGAAACCAACCATGGTTTGAGAAGTAGGTTAGGGTACAAGAAAATATTCTAAGAATATGCTAAACTTAGAGAGGACGTGTGGATGTTATAAGGGGAGAATTTGAAATTTGAATTTCAAATTGAAGAGAGGATAATGATGAGTTGTATGTGAGTTGTAAATGAGTTGGCATGATGTGATATAGATGTGATGGAAATGAGCCTAAGATCACATTCAAAATGAATGGTTGAGATGAGTTGGTGATGATGTAAGTTAGATTGGTGAGATAACATGATCAAGGGTTAGGATAAAAGAATGTGTGTGTGTGTGTAATTTGAATTTCAACTTGAGAAGGTATGTGAGTGAGAAGTGTATAGGATAAGTTTTTAGTGTGTGAAATTCAAATGAATGTGTAAAGAAGATGATGAATAGGAGATGTGTGGTGGAGAATGTTTTGATGGAATGTATAGGAGCCTATATTGGAATGTTAGGGGACAAAAAGTACACCAGGTAAAATGGTGTAAGAGAATGTGAGTTATCCTATGTGATGATAAGATTAGGGAATGTTTAAGTAAGGAAGGTTTAAGCTTGTGAAGGTTTATAAGAGTGAAGTATGAAGATGATAGAGATAAGTGTGAAATCAAAGGATTAATTTGGGTTGGTAATCATTTTGCCAATAAGAAAGAAAATAGTGGGCAAACATGATTATGGAATGATTTGGAGAAGTGTATAGAGTATTTGTATGATTGTGTAAAAAAGAATGCTTAATCATTTGTTGGAGTAAGAAGGATTAGACAAATGATTAAGGAGTGTGGAAATATAAAGTGATATAAAAGTGTGTATGGAGGAATGTGGGAGTTTATAAAAACATTTTGTATGTGTGGGAAGTAACAAAATCTAAAGCATAATCCACTTCCAAATACCACAAACTCAATTAGTCATTTAGACTTTAATCCATGATAATCAACAATAGATGTAATCACTAATCATCTTGATGCAAGCAATCTAAGTGCTTTGCATCTAAAGTAAAGCATATCCTATAACGGGAAAGGATGCATTTACGCCATGTGACCTTTGACTTAGTTTGACCAATAAGGGTGTAAAACCCGTTACATGATTAGGATCAATGTAAATCCGGATTAAGGTCAGACGAATACTTTCTTTTAATGGTATGTTGAAAGTATGTTCATACTAGGTTTAGAAAGAAGTTTTGGCCTTAGCTAAAGGGATTTGATAAAAGAATTGAGTTGAGTTTTGTTAAAAAAACAAGAGGATTCATTTTTGCTCCTATTAAAGTCTAAACCTCATTTTGAGTGTTCCCAAATGCTCAAATATCATATACATACCTTTATTGAAGTTACCATATGTGTCGGGTAAGAAGAAAGTTGACAATGCAAAATCTGTAAAAACAGACTTCGCGAGTGGTGCGCTGGCCACGCGTTGACGCGTGCCCAGCGAGCCAGTTTCACAAATTCATTTTTCTAGATTTTGGCTATCGTTTGTTATTTTACATTTTGTGAATGTTTATTTGTCACCGTTAAAACATAAAGGAGATCCTAGTCAATGTTGCACCAACAATCTCCTCCTTATGATGACAAATAAATTTTCAAAAGCAAATAAAATTACAAACATAGCGAAGATGAAGACCGCCGTTGATGTAGCTTGCGCCTTAATATTGGCCTTGTAATTTGGTGAAGCTTGAACATTATCTTCACCCAATGAGCATTACGTAGCTTTTCTACTCCCATGTAAGCTATAGCTCTTTGCTTCCATAATTGCTAGCTATGTTAGTCTTCTCACCGATCTGTAAGCTTCTTGCTCTTTGCTTTCCTTCTCCCCCTTTTGTCAAATCAAAAATCATGGATCTTGGTCTTACATTAAGAAGGTTGATATCTTTGTAGAAGTAGAGAATAGATATCTTGACACGTGCTCCCCCTAGATCGTTGCTCCCCTTTGTTCCAAGATGGAGATCTATGGGTTAAGAGCGTTGTCGTCGAGGTGTTCTAGCAAAAGTGGTCTTTGCATAAAGCACCCCTCAACATAGTTCTCTTGAGTCATGGATCTTTACTCAACTTTTAAAAAAATCAAAGTTAGGATTTCGAATTTTTGAAAAAAGAAGTTTCAAGTTAAATTGACATCTCGAGAAGGCTTTAACGCTAGAAAACTTAAGTAAACCGCTCTGATACTAATTGTAGAACCGTAGAAGGAGAGTGAATACGATTATCTTGACTTCTTTGAAGTTTCTAAAACTTCAAGTCACAAATAACCAAGTGGTGTGATGGTCTACTTAGAAAAGAAACAATAAGTAGATGGAGATAGAGAGAGAGACCACGATATATACTGGCTCGAGAAGGGGGTTTAGTCCTTCCGTACATCCAGTTGTGAACCCACGAAACCTATACTATTCCTAGTATAATCCTTATTGTGGACTATAAACCGTATTATAATTTAACTCCACCGATATGCACAAATATCAACGCTCACAAAGAAGAGTTACTACCTACGGTCTTCTGCCATCGGAATCCACCTTTAAGAACCCGTGATTCGACTTAATCTATGATATCTAAATACTTCCCTTTGGAAGTATAACCAAAACCCCAAATAGATCCCCAATGATCTAGGCTTGATCTCTTGGATACAAGACTTCCCTTTACAACTAAATTAAAAGATAGTTTGATTTAAGAATCAATCCATAGGCTAGCCTAGAGACTCGATTCTAATAAAAAGGATATGAGAAAGAAGACCCTCGACTAAACACACAAGTATGGATTAGGTACTTGTGTGGCTCTCTTGCGAAGATATGTTCTCGTCAATAGAATGATAAAATGAGAAAATTAGAACACTTTGATGTTAGACTTCGAGGATAGGAGAAGAAAAAAGAGAGGAAAGAATATTTGAAGAGGTAAGGAATACAAAGGCCAAGTGTAGGTATTTATATGCAAAGAATCCCAAGGATGTAAAAACAATTCGTGAGTGGCGTGCTGTCCAAACGTCAGCGCGTGGCCAGCGCGCTAGACTCCCTAAATATTTTCTTTAAGATTTTAGCTTTTTAAATACATGCACTTGTTAAACCCCTAATTTTACTTCACACTATGACCTTTCAATCATTCTTACACTCAAGGTCAACCAACTTAAATAGCCATTTGATAAAAGAGTTTGTGAAGTGTTTAAAAGAGATTTAGAGGTTGTTTGTTCGATATTGAAAAGATAGAAAAGAACTATCAAACTAGGGTATAACTGGTATTCCTCCAAAGTAAATGGTCTATGTGAAACCAACCATAGTTTTAGAAGTAGGTTAGGGTACAAGAAAATATTCCAAGAATATGCTAAACTTAGAGAGGAAGTGTGGATGTTATGGGGAGAATTTGAAATTTGAATTTCAAATTAAAGAGAGGATAATGATGAGTTGTAAATGAGTTGGCATGATGTGATATATATATATGTGATGGAAAAGAGCCTAAGATCACATTTAAAATGAATGGTTGAGATGAGTTGGTGATGAGGTAAGTTGGATTGGTGAGATGGCATGATCAAGGGTTAGGATAGAAGAGTGTGTGTGTGATTTCAACTTGAGAAGGTATGTGAGTTAGGAGAAGTGTATAGGATAAGTTTTGAGTGCGTGAAATTTAAATAAATGTGTGAGGAAGATGATGAATAGGAGATGTGTGGTAGAGAATATTTTGATAGGATGTATAGGAGCCTATGTTGGAATGTTGGGGGACAACATGTACACAAGGTAAAAGGTGTAAGAGAATGTAAGTTGTCCCATGTGAGGATAAGATTAGGGAATGTTTAAGTGGGGAAGCTTTAAGCTTGTGAAGGTTTATAAGATTGGAGTATGAAGATGATGGTGATAAGTGTGAAATCAAATGATTGAGTTGGGTTGATAATCATTTTGCCAATAAGAAAGAAAATAGTGGACAAACATGATTATGGAATGATTTGGAGAAGTGTATAGAGTGTTTGTAGGATTGTGTAGAAAAGAATGTTTATTCATTTGTTGGAGTAAGAAGGATTAGACAAATGATTAAGGAGTGTGGAAATGGGAAGTGATATAAAAGTGTGTATGGAGGAGTGTAGGGGTTTATAAAAACATTTTGTATTTGTAGGAAGTGACAAAATCTAAAGCATAATCCACTTCCAAATACCACAAACTCAATTAGTCATTTAGATTTTAATCCATGATAATCAACAATAAATGTAATCACTAATCATCTTGATGCAATAAATCTAAGTGCTTTGCATCTTAAGTAAAGCATATCCTATAACGGGAAAGGATGCATTTACGCAAAATGACCTTTGACTTGGTTTGACCAATAAGGGAGTAAAACCCGTTACATGATTAGGATTAACATAAATCCGGATTAAGGTTAAATGAATACTTTCGTTTGATGGTATGTTGAAAGTATGTTCATACTAGGTTTATAAATAAGTTTTGGCCTTGGCTAGAGGCAATTGATAAAATAATTGAGTTAGAATTTTGTTAAAAAACAAAAGGATTCATTTTTGCTCCTCTCTAAGTCTAAACCTCATTTTGAGTGTTCCCAAATGCTCAAATATCATATACATACCTTTATTGAAGTTTTCACATGTGTCAGGTAAGAGGAAAGCCAACAATGCAAAATCCGTAAAAATGGACTTCGCGAGTGGCGCGCTGGCCACGCGCTGACGCTTATCCAGCATGCCAGTTTCACAAATTCGTTTTTCTAGATTTTGGTTATCGTTTGTTATTTTATGTTTTGCGAGCGTTTATTTGTCATCGTTAAAACATAAAGGAGATCCTAGTCAATGTTGCACCAACAATCTCCCCCTTTTGATGATGACAAATAAATTTTCAAAAGCAAATAAAATTACAAATATAGCGAAGATGAAGACCGCAATTAATGTAGCTTGCGTCTTGATCTTGGCCTTTTAATTTAGTGAAGCTTAAACATTGTCTTCACCCAATGAGCATTACGTAGCTTTTCTACTCCCATGTAAGCTATAGCTCTTTGCTTCCGTAATTGCTAGCTATGTTAGTCTTCTCACTGATAGTAAGCTTTTTACTCTTTGCTTTCTTTCTCCCCCTTTTGTCAAATCGAAAGGCGGGATCTTGGTCTTACATTAAGAAGGTTGATATCTTTGTAGAAGTAGAGATCAGATATCTTAACACGTACTCCCCCTAGATCGTTGCTCCCTGTTGTTCCAAGGCGGAGATCCATGGGTTAAGAGTATTGCCGTCGAGGTGTTCTTGGCTACAACTAGCAACAAGCAAACACAAAAGCAACAAACATATACACATGTTCAAGTCCTACATGGGTTACCTTACTATTTGGGAGCTTGGAAACATGGATTAGTACATTTATGACAATAAATATGCATTTATATCTAACAAAATGCATTGCATAACATTATTCAATTTATGGATAATTCATACATCCATATTGAAATTACTATACTAGTACTTTGAAATAAAAGCACTGTTCTAGTGCCTTGCACAAAAGATATGATTCGACTTATTTAAACACTCTTAGGTTCCTATTTTTTAGAAGTTAGTTATTTTCCCTTTTCCTTTGTCATTCATTTTGATCTTTTCATTCTCCAACTTCCTATTCATCTTAGATATGATATCAAGAAGCATCTTTAGACTTAGATGAATAGATAAGAGCATCTCTCTTGACTCCATTCTTGCTTCTTTGAGGGCATTCATCATATGAGTTGCATCTCACAACAAATAGAGTACTCATCCTCATTCAATCTTGAGCTTAAGGGTTTTTTAACCTTATCCCAAATTTTACTTTCCACAAAGTCTCTTAAAATAAATTAAAACATTACCCTTTCATCACCTTCATATCCTTTCATAGTTTCAATTTTCCTTTTCAACTTTTTTGAGCTTTCCCCCATTTCTCCTTCATTTACGGACTCCTCTGAATTAGACATTTTTCTATAATTGATGTTGTATACTTAGATATAGAAGAGTGTGTAATATGTGTAAAGTTATTTTTCATAGGTCTTTGACATTGTTTTGAAAACCTTTGATTTAATATTTTGAAAGACCTTTGTTTTGAAAAACCTTTTTCATAATCATTAAGAGGTTTTTGGAGATTACTTACTTGTCAAAAGTTCTTGATTTTTCCCTTCTTGTTCTTGATGTTTCAATGGGGTTTTTCATGAAATGAAGATTAGAAAGTAGTATATAGGGTTTTTGAAGAAATATGCTTTGTTTGTTGGTTAATAACCAAAAAATTTGCATGGATATCTATGAGATGAAAGTTTGAGTACAAAGCACCATTTTGTGAATTTGTACAAGATTTGTTATTTATTTAAGATACACTCTCCTATCACATCGTGTCCTTTCTCTTCTTCTTGCAACATCAATCCTAATCCTATTCTAAGGTAGTTAATTGATCCTTTTCCAATGGTTTTGTTAAAATGTTTGCAACATTTTCTTCTAAAGAGATTTTATCTATAGTGATATGCTTTTTGGCTATAATATCTTTCAAAAAGTGGTGTCTTATTTCTGTGTGGTTCGTTCGAGGGTAATCAATAGGACTTGATGTTAGATTGATATCACATTTATCGTCACATAGTATTGGAACCTCATCTAACATGATGTTATAGTCCATAAATGCTTGCTTCATCCATAACGCTTGTTGACAAGCCCTTTCGGCTGCCACATAATCAGATTTGGTTATGGAGTTAGCAAGTGATGTTTACTTCATTAGAAACCAAGATGTTAAGCAAGATCCCATAAATGTGCAAATTCCACTTATGCTCTTTCTATCAACTACATCACCTGCATGATATGAATCGGCATATACCAATACATTTACCCTCATATCCTTAGGATACCAAAGACCTAAGTGTTGTGTTCTCTTAACATACCCAAGTATTCTTTTAACCGCTTTCAAATGAGATACCTTATGATCTTCTTGGAATCTAGCACAAAGGCAAACACTAAACATTATATATGGCCTACTAGCAGTGAGATAAATCAAATTACCTATCATTCCTATATACTTAGTGCTATCAACGGATTCACTATCTTCATCTAAAGTGAGGACTCTTTTCCTAGACATTGGAGTTTTGGTAATTTTGGAATTTTCCAAACCAAATTTCTTAAGCATCTCTCAAATGTACTTTAATTGATTAAAAGATATTCCATCATTTATTTGATTAATTTATAATCCTAAAAAGAAGCTAAGCTCACCCATCATGCTCATTTTAAATTCATCATGCATTAATTTAGAAAATTCATCGCAAAGCGATTGACAAGTAGATCCAAAGAAAATATCATCAACATAAATTTGAATAATCATGAGATGTGAATCCATTATTTTAGTGAATAAGGTGTTGTCTACTATTCCCATTTTATATTTGTTATTTATGAGGAAGGATTGTAATCTATCGTACCAAGCTTTAGGAGCTTGTTTGAGTCCATACAAAGCATTTTTAAGCTTATAAACGTGATTTGATTTTTAAAAATCAACAAAACCGGGAGATTGTGCAACATACACTTCCTCGTTGATGACTTCATTTAGAAAATCACTTTTTACATCCATTTGAAAAGGTTTGAACATATAACAACATGCATATGCAAGTAAAATTCTAATTAACTCTAATCTAGCAACCGGGGCATAGGTTTCATCATGATCAGTACCTTCTTAGTTATTATAGCCTTGTGTTACTAATCTAGCCTTATTCATACACACTACACCATTTTAATCTAACTTATTTCTAAATACTCATTTGGTTCCTATTACAATGTGATCTAACGGATAAAGAACAAGATCCCAAACATTGTTACGTATGAATTGATCAAGTTCCTCTTACATAGCCATAGTCTAACTTTCATCCTTGATAGCTTCCTTAATGTTCTTGGGTTCCATGGTCGAAACAAATGCAAAGAAATTAATTCTATCTTGGGCATGTGACCTAAGAGTCCTTTCATCTAATTTTCCTATAACTTGATATATGGGATGGTCTTTAATTACCTGAATGTTTTCTACCCTATGAAAGACTTTTTCTAGATCACAATTTGGATTTTGGGTTCTATCATGATTTTGAACAGCATGTTCTTCAATCATGTCATCATCTACCAAAGGTGATATCCTAGATTTAGGTAGGCTTTCATCAAACGTGACATTAAGTGATTCCTTAATTTTCAAAGTTTCTTTATTAGGTACTATCTATGCCTTTGATGTTTGTGAGTATCCTAAGAAGACGCTGTTGTAGGGAATTGAGTCATTCGAGGAAGGGTTTTCTAATGATTGGGATATAATGCATTTGCATCCAAACACACTAAAGTATTATAGGGAAGGCTTCCTACCTCTAAGTGTTTCATATGGTGTCTTATTAATAGTCTTCCTAATCAAAACTCTATTAAGTATGTATGCGGCGGTTTCTACGACATGACACCAAAATCTTTGTTGGATGAATTATTCATTTAACATTGTGCGACTCATTTCTTGCAAAGTTTGGTTCTTCATTTCAACAACCCCATTAGATTGAGGAGTGCGAGGTGTCCAAAAGTTGTGAAAATTCCATGTTTGTCACAAAAGACTCCAAATTGAACTTCATTATCAAATTCTCTACCATGATCCGTTCGAATTGAGATAATCGAGCGACCAAGTAGGTTTTGTATACTTTTACCCAAACCTTAAATTTATCGAAAACTTCATTTTTTGTTTTTAGAAATAATGTCTATGTATATCTTGAGTGATCGTATACTATCACCAAAGTATACAAATTACCACCCTAGCTTTGAATAAATGAAGGACCAAACAAATCCATATGTAAAAGTTCTAATACTCTACTAGTTGAAATCATGTTTATAAGCTTATGACAAGCATGGACTTGCTTCCCTATTTTACATGCATCATACAAATGATTGTCGAATTTTTCTTTTGGTAGTCTTCTTACAAGTTCCTTTAAGGCTATCTTTTGAATGAATCGCATATTAGCATGTCCTAGCCTTCTATGCCAAATGGTTGAGTTATCTACTATGGATGAAAGATAAAATTCATGTTTAAAAGTAGGAAGGATGTTACCTCTTTTAGGTATGATATGCTTATCTTGATTTAAGGAGTATGAATTGAATAGTCTTCTATTTACACCGATGTGATTGGTGCAACCACTATCCATAATTAGATGATCCGTTTAAGAACCATGCGCATACCATATCTCTTGAGAGTCGATGGCCATAATACATGTTGCATCATTTTGAGGTTCGCTCCCATCTTTGTTGTCGCTCCAAGATCCTCCGACAAATGCCTTGTTCCTTTTAGGCTTTGGATAATCACCAATGAAGTGATTCTTGTTACCACAATTATAGCAACCGCGTTCACGTCTTGAGCTCTCACCACCCTTGGTCTTTTCTTAGCATATGTCAAACTTTCATGTTTCTTGACACCCTTTCGGAATATTTTTCTAAAGTTTTTAGCCATTAAGTTGATTTCTTCATCTTCATCACTTTCATCTTGACATAAATTATTGCTACTAGTTTGAACCCTAGTAACATTAGCTTTGAGAGCTATTGGCACAATTTTTTCTTTGATGGGTTTAGAAGCAACACCATCACTAGCTAATATTATTTCATAAACTTTAAGGTTGCCAATAAGCTCGTCAAAAGGAAGTGTAGCCAAGTCTTTGGCTTCTTTAATGGTCGTCACCTTGGCTCTCCATTTTAGTAGAAGAGCGCGAAGAAACTTTCTCACATGATTCTTGCTAGAATAGTCTTAATCTAAAGATTTGAGACTAGTGACAATAACATTGAATCTAATGAAGCCGCTATTAATGGTTTCTTCACTTGAGATTGAGAACTCTCATATTGTTGAGTGAGAAGATCAATCTTGCAATCCTTGACTTGTGAATTGCCTTGTTGAGTGATGATAAGTGTATGCCAAACCTTCTTGGCGGTTTTACACATGAAAACTCTTTCATACTCTTTACGGGGTGTCATCTTGGCTTGATTGTTCTTGCCGAGTTGTTTCTTTTGATCATCTTTCAGAAGTTCATACGACGTCTCCTTCATCATCTCTGTTTTTTTGAGTCTTCTATTTCGAAGTAGAAATCACCGTTTTGAATGACTCACCATAAGTCAATATGTTTGGACTTAATGTAAGTCTCAAAGCGGTTTTTCCAAAAGCAAAACCCGTCGGATTTTAGCAAAGGTGGTCTTTGCATAGAGCACCCGTCAACATAGTTCTCTTGAGCCATAGATCTTTACTTAACCTTTTAAAAAATCGAAGTTAGGATTTTAAATTTTTGAAAAAAGAAGTTTTCAACTTAAAATGACTTCTCGAGAATGCTTTAACGCTTGAAAACTTGAGTAAACCGCTCTGATACCAACTGTAGAACCGTAGAGGGGGATGAATACTATTATCTTAACTTTTTTAAAGTTTCTAAAACTTCAAGTCATAAATAACCAAGTGGTGTGATGGAGCAAAGAAACAATAAGTAGATGGAGATAGAGATAGAGAAAGAGAGAGAGAAAGAGAGAGAGAGAGAGAGAGAGAGAGAGAGATAGAGAGAGAGAGAGAGAGAGAGAGAGAGAGAGAGAGAGAGAGAGAGCGAGAGAGAGAACGACATATACTAGTTCGAAAAGGGGGTTTAGTCCTTCTATACGTCCACTTGGGAATCCACGACACCTATACTATTCCTAGTATAATCCTTATGGTGGACTATAAACCGTATTACAATTTAACTCCACTGATATGCACAAAGATCAGCGCTCACAAAGAAGAGTTACTACCTACGGTATTATGCCCTCGGAATCCACCCCTAAGAACCCGTGATTCGACTTAACCTATGATCTCTAAAGACTTCCCCTTGGAAGTATAACCAAAACCCCAACTATATCTCCAATGATCTAGGCTTGATCTCTCAGATACAAGACTTCTTTTTACAGACAAATTACAAGATAGTTTGATTTAAGAATCAATCCCTAACCTAGCCTAGAGACTCGATTCTAATAAAAAGGGTATGAAAAAGAAGAACCTCGGCTAAACACACAAGTATGGATTATGTACTTGTGTGCCTCTCTTGTGAAGATGTGTTCTCTTTAATAGAATGATAAGATGAGAATATTAGAACACTTTGATATTAGAGTTAGAGGATAGGAAAAGAGAAAAGAGAGGAAATAATATTTGCAAGAGATGAGGAATACAAAGGCCAAGTGTGGGTATTTATAGGCCAAGAATCCTAAGGATGTAAAAACAATTCGAGAGTGGCGCACTGCCCACGCGTCAACGCTTGGCCAATGCACCAGACTCCCGAAATATTTTCTTTGGGGTTTTGGATTTTTAAATACACGCACTTGTTAAACCTCTAATTGTACTCCACGCTATGAACTTTCAATCATTCTTACACTCAAGTTCAACCAACTCAAATAGCCATTTGATAAAAGCGATTGTGAAGTGTTTAAAAGAGATTTAGGGGTTGTTTGTCCGATATTGAAAAGATAGAAAAGAACTATCGAACAAGGGTATATTTGGTATTCCTCCAAAGTAAATTGTGATAACCGGTAACTTTCCGAATTTTATTTTTAAAATACTATAATTATATATCTGTGTCTTTCGATCTTGTCAGTTCTCTCGGAGAAACTAAAAAGTTGACTTTGGTTGACTTCTTTTGCGTAAAACGGTTATGGTTTAACCAGGTATTGAGAGTCTTGGTCTCTTAAATGAATCACTTCTGATTCATCTTTAAGGTATCGAAGTATTTATGTTATCATTTTAACGATTACCGGGAAGATTTCCCGCGTTCAGCGAAAAGCGTCACGCAACGCGTACCGACACGACAGTAAAATTAAGTATATCTAGTTATGTTGGAGTTATCTTACTAAATTTATTTTAAATAAGTTATTTAAGATTCTTATTAGCGGTTGTCTTACAATGAGAATCTTATAACTATGTCCAAAAACTTGTTAGAAAAACGAAGAACTGCGCGAGTTTAACAACTAAGTAAATAAATGACTAAAAATATTTTCTTAGTTGATCTTAAGTCATCTTGACGCGTTTTAGTATATTGTGAGTCGTTTCGTGAACATTCGGTTTCGGTTTTCGTTTAAACTAGTCTCGGTTTTAAATTCTCGACACAAGACAAAACTCATAGGATTCCTTCCTCCCATCTCTTGATTTTCGTGGACTACAAGGGAGACAAGGAAGCTAAAGTTTAGCAACCATGCTTGTCCTCCTTTTTGTTCTTATATGTCACAAAGAAACACATACACATTTTTATGATTCAAACATCAAACCAAAACTCTCTCTTTCTTTCCTTCTTTGTATTCGGACGAACACCACAAGGGGGAAAGAAACCAACATTTTTTAAGTTTTATCAAGATTTCGGGTTAAGAAACATTCGAGGGTTGATTCTTTTATAGTCTCGGGTAGTCAAAACAACGCTTGGGTTGTTTCTTTGCTTCGAATTCCAACCCAAAATCCATAAAACTTGTAAGTTTTCAAAATCTTGAAATAGTTGTACTTTTATGGTTATTATGATGATCTTAAGCTAATTGTACAAGTTGTTTGTTTTAAATCGAAACTTAATATTTAAAACGAAAGTTAATAAGGGTGCGTTTGGTTGATGTGGACAAAAAAAAGAAAGAAACAAAGATTGGTTACCTTCATATCATGGTTGTTATGGTAAAAGTATTTTGTGTCGTCTAGAGCTTATTGGTGCTTATTTAGAAATCTATATTAAAAATAAGTTGGTTAGGGTTTGTTTCGGTTTGTGGGCTCGTCAAGGGTGTCTCGGCCCAAGACAGTAACGAACGAGGGTCATGGGCTTGGCCCATGACTCATTCAGTTTATTTTGAGATTTATCGTGCTTATTTTGGTGAACTTATTTCTTATTCGAGCTTATTTGTGAGCTTATGGATGTTTCAAGCTTGATTCGCGTCTCGTTCCAACGAAAACCAAAAGGAAGAAAGTCATGGGTTCGGCCCATGATAAAACCGGCTTATTTTAAGTTCTTGTGGCTTACTTATCTAGCTTATTATAAATGCTTATTTTGGATTCTGGCTTATTTTCATGGGCTTATTTGGATTGGGCTTGGTTCAGTTACGACCCATTAAGGAAGATGGGCCCGACCCAATAAGAGTCCCGTGGTTTTAACTTATTTTGAAAACGGCTTTTTATGTACTTATTTCGCCACATATTGGTAACTTATTTGGTTTTGAGTTTATAATCTAAATCGAACGATTTCTAGCTCATGTTGAGACTTTTGGACTTATTAGACTCGTGGCCCAATAAGAGTAATAAGCTCTGGCTTATTTAGGGTATCCGTCCCAACTTATTTTATATTGAATATTTTACTAGCTTATTTGAAGCTTACTTAAAGGACTACAAGGGTTTCGATGCAAACAGATCTATTTTGAACTTAATCAAGAACTTTCAAGCTTATTGGGCTCGCGACCTAATAAGAATGTTAAGCTATGGCTTATTTTTCGCGACTTATATTGAGCTTATTTGGCCTCGACTCATTTCCTTGAATTTTATATTAGCCTATTAGCGAACTATTTTGACCTATTTGGAAACTTAAAAGATATTAGTGGACCTAATGGGCCGCAAAGCCCAATAAGATAACTATACTATACTTGTCAATATTATCGGGCTAACTAAGAAACTTTAATGGGTCGTGAGGCCCAATGACATAATGGACTAGAACGATACTTAGGTTTTTGTGTTAACTATTGAATTTGTGGATAAGCTTGTACTCGAGTAAAACTACAATGGTTTGAAAAATTAATGAAAATATTATTTTAGCGGGTCGTCGTGAGAACTATAAACTTGGTGAATTGCGGTGAAATTTTTAAAAATGGAAAGTAAATTAAATTAAGGTTTGAAACCTTGGGAAAACTCTTACAAACTAACGGGTCATGCCGAAATTTTATAAAACGTGTCACACTTAGAAAATGTTTTGGAGAAAGCCTATTTTCTTCTCGATCGGACAAAAAGACAAATTCGATTTTTATTTGCATGCCAAGGTTAAGTTAATTGAACGTGAACATACTAAATTGGCAAGATTTTATACTTACCCTTTTAGCCGATAAGAAGACGAAATAATAAAATGTTATTATTTTATTTTAAGTACCATATATATTATATTATTGTAGAGTATTTATCTTTTTTTCGATCTTGGATTTCTTAGTCACTTCTCGTCGGATTCTCCTCGGATCTTCTGAACGTTCTATCTTATACCACCTCGTTGACTCTATTCTTGATCATTATGTGGTAGTATCGCACTTAGCCCAAGTGCATCGAGTCATTTTAATCAGTTACCACACAACCATGATACCAAAACGTTTTATAATAAGAATGAAGACTTTTCACGAACTTGAATGCAAATGCTCGTACAATAAGACAATTTTGTACAATATGTTAATAAGGTGAAATTAATGTTAGGTCGTGGCCGGGTACTGTTGTGCTTTGTGTTGAGATTATCTTGTTCAACTTATATCATCTGTTGAGGTGAGTTCTCGTAGCCCCACTTTTTAAATCTTTTCCGTTGGGGAAAAATGATACTCAAATATGTTTTGAACTGATTTTCTGTACCGTGAAAAAGTTAATTTATTTTTGGGACAATGTTATGTACCTATGACTACTATGTGAATGACATGAGTTTTGGTAGAATATGTTGTGTGGAACTTTCTTTGTGGATCTTTTATAGCATGGACTTGCTATGATTTGAAATGATATGTGATCTTTTGCCTTATATATAGCTTCAGCTGGTAGGCTTTAGGTACGTGTAAATTAAGAGTTTGAGAACCTTGCATGGCAATGGTGTCTATATGGATGAGAATTAGATAGCATGGAGTTGCTATGTTTGGAAATTGATATGTTGCATGTATTCATTGTCATATTGCACAATTGTCCACTACTTGAAATATTGGCACATCGACTGAGTTTTCTATCAAACCTATGAGCTCACCAACATTATTGTTAACCTTTTCGAGTATCATTTTCAGGTGTGTTTCAAACAAGATAAATCAGGAGTAATGGGAACTAGAGACATATACACGCGGGGTGTTATCTTGAGACTGATATATTTTGGATCAAAAAAATGTAAATTTGGTGAACTATTGTAAATTTAGATCTTTTGTAAACTTTGTACGATATGATCTTGTATCTTGAGCGGTGTAAATCATTATGTCGCATCCCTGTGTTTTCGCCGCTGACGGGGTGTGACATAAATGGTCTATGTGAACCAACCATGGTTTAAGAAGTAGGTTAGGGTACAAGAGAATATTCCAAGAATATGCTAAACTTGGAGAGGAAGTGTGGATGTTATAGGGGGAGAATTTGAAATTTGAATTTCAAATTGAAGAGAGGATAACGATGAGTTGTATGTGAGTTGTAAATGAGTTGGCATGATATGATGTAGATGTGATGGAAAGGAGCCTAAGATCACATTCAAAATGAATGGTTGAGATGAGTTGGTGATGAGGTAAGTTGGATTGGTGAGATGGCATGATCAATGGTTAGGATAGAAGAGTGTGTGTGTGTAATTTGAATTTCACCTTGAGAATATATGTGAGTGAGGAGAAGTGTATAGGACAAGTTTTGAGTGTATGTGTGTGAAATTCAAATGAATGTGTGAGGAAGATGCTGAATAAGAGATGTGTGGTGAATAATGTTTTGATGTGATGTATATGAGCCCATGTTGGAATGTTGGGGGACAACAAGTACACAAGGTAAAATGGTGTAAGAGAGTGTGAGTTTTCCCGTGTGATGATAAAATTGGGGAATGTTTAAGTGATGAAGGTTTAAGCTTGTGAAGGTTTATAAGGATGGAGTATGAAGATGATGTTGATAAGTATGAAATCAAATAACTGATTTGGGTTGATAATCATTTTGCCAATAAGAAAGAAAATAGTAGGCAAACATGATTACATAATGATTTAGAGAAGTGTATAGAGTGTTTGTAGGATTATGTAAAAAAATGTTTAATCATTTGTTGGGGCAAGAAGGATTAGGCAAATGATTAAGGTGTGTGAAAATGGGAAGTGATATAGAAGTGTGTATCGAGGAATGTGAGAGTTTGTAAAAACATTTTGTATGTGTGAGAAGTGACAAAATCCAAAGCATAATCCACTTTCAATTACCACAAACTCAATTAGTCATTTAGACTTTAATCCATGATAATCAACAATGAATGTAATCACTAGTCATATTGATGCAAACAATTTAAGTGCTTTGCATCTCAAGTAAAGCATATCCCATAACGAGAAAGGATGCGTTTATGCAAAGTGACATTTGACTTAGTTTGACCAATAAGGGAGTAAAACCCGTTACGTGATTAGGATAAACGTAAATCTGGATTAAAGTCAAATGAATAATTTCGTTTAATGTTATGTTGAAAGTATGTTCATACCAGTTTAGAAAGAAGTTTCGGCCTAGGCTAGAGGCGTTTGATAAAAGAATTAAGTTGACGTTTTGTTGAAAAACGGAAGGATTCGTTTTTGCTCCTCTATAAGTCTAAACCTCATTTGGAGTGTTCACAAATGCTCAAATATCACATACATACCTTTATCTGTAAAAACAGACTTCGCGAGTGGCGCACTGGCCACTCACCGACGCGTGCCCAGCGCGCCAGTTTCATAAATCTATTTTTTTATTTTGGCTATCGTTTGTTATTTTACGTTTTGTGAACGTTTATTTGTCATCATTAAAACATAAAAGAGATCCTAGTCAATGTTGCACCAACAACTAGTTCCCTTTTCACCTTTTAGGCAAATTTTACTAGTCTTTTGTGTACATTCTATCCGTTGTTTTAGATGTAGATCCCCATAGCAAATACCTAAGATCTTAGTTGCACAACTTATGACATAGACATATTCTTTTCTATAGGACCACTATCTTTGCAAACATTTCCTTTTTACCCCTTGCTCGTATGTGTTTATTATTGATTTATAGGTTTAGCTATCGGTACCGCCTAAACGGATTCTGACATTTAAAAAAAATATTATAATTTTGTTTACGTTAAAATTTGACGAGTCAAAAAAGGCAAAAAATACGGAACAATGTGAAACAAAAAAGGGTAAAAAAATTGTCGTGTACTGTCAAGAAAGTGGGTAAAAGTGGGGTAGGAGATGTGCCATAATCCACTATGAGATGTACCCATAACAACACCCTTTATTTATTTTTATTTTTCTATTATTTTTCATGTCCTCATGCTCCGTATGCGTTTATCTTTATGTCATCAGTGTTCGTGTTTATGCTATTATGTTCTCCATGCTCGTATAGCGTTTAGACGTCTATGTTTATGCCCATATGCTTATTATCTGCTACATGCCCTTACTTTTTAATATGACTAGACAAGTACCCGTGTATAGCAATGAGATTTTATCGCGACAGACAGTTATAGTGATATTTTGGTTAGATAAAATGTTACACGATGCACTTAACCAAAATATACTTAACTATATGCCGCTATAAAATCCCGTTCCTATGCATGGATGCTCGTCTAGTATTAATAAACCGTGTTTTAGTTTCATGTATTCTCATGTCAACTATACATTAACATATTCTCAAGTCAACTTTTATATTTTTGTATGCTTCCTTAAATCGTGTGTTTCCTTAAATAAATTTTAAGTTTTCAAGAATTTCAAGTTTTCAAGAAATGAGATACACCTATTATATGTAGTATAGATATACTTTCGTGCGTTGGTCGCTTATTTGAACCTATTTTCACAAGTTTTTATGGTAGTTTACATTGTGCGCCTTGTATGTGTGTTATGCTATTTAGTTTCTGTATGCTTGCATTTTGTACACAATCGCTCATTCACACTTTTAAGTACACTCATCCTCACTCATACACTTGTCAGATGTCTTCTTGAAAGAAGTCTTCTTACTTTTGGGTTTACCAACTAATAAGGGTATAATTTGTCTACATTTCACATCCTCATACCTCATTTAGTGTTGTTATATGATGAAACTTATTGTTGATACATACAAGTTAAATAAATCAACTTTTCCAAATGATTTGGGATGATATCTTTGTTCAAAAAATGTTTCGCTGTAAGCCTGCAACGCTCTAACATTTTATTCCTCTTGTAGTCATAGAGCTACTATCCTTTTTTTCCTCTTAAAAAGACGCATCCGTATGTAGGAGCGTTTGTGAATTGTTTTGTTCGATTAGTCGAATAATTATGATCATCTTTACAAGACGAGTGGTTCATTTCACAACCTGAAACCGAAAGATAACATGTGAACTAAAGCATTTGGACACACGAGTGACAAATAAACAGTTACCCCCGATTTAAGTCGCGATTAACTGTTATAGACATATAAAGTGTGTTTATTACACACTTTTAGGATTTGAGAAAAGGATTCATAGAAAATGTAAGTACTTGATATGTAGGGATATGATTTAAAATTGGCTTTTATATCATTCAACCGGGTACTGCAAAACCCAGCTAAATAGATGGATTATGTGACAGTAGTATTGGTTTCATTGAAAATTGTGAAAATATACTATACTTATTGATTGTCATTATTTTTCAGCCATTTTTTTTCCAAAATTTTACTTTATCAAGTGGGCCCTAATATAATTTACTCTTGTTAATTTTATTAAAATAATCGTAATTTAAATCACAAGTTTAATCTTAATACACAAAAACAAACAACTTTATATACGTCAACACATTTTCTCTTTTATAATTTTTTTCAAACCAATATCAAATCCTAATCTAAACCCATTAACAAAACAAACATAACCTTAAACCAATGACAATTGGTAAGAAACGAACTATTAATGTAATGCAAAAGTTCAAATATAACATATATAATTTTAGCAAAATCGTACAAGGACAAATTTAGTAATTACACTTATTTTAAGAAAATTCTTTAGAGTAGGGACGCGTGTTTTCCCCATCGTGAACGTTTTGTAAGTGTTCATTGTCATCGTAAACACCACTTCACTTGGTCAGTCTTGTAAAAAATATTCTTTACCAGATATCTAGTCCCTCTAAGAAAATAATTCCGGAAGGGTTGTGGGTTGGTCAATAGACCCCACTAGTTCCCCATTTCGCCCTCTACTTTATCGTCGCCGATGACAACTGCTCCATTATGTCATTAATTTTTATCTAGCCGTCGCCAATGACCACTCACCACTCTGAATTCTCTAGTTCACATGTTATAGTTCACTAAGTCAAGATGACTTTAGTTTCGAAATATAAACTACGATAATGCATACTTACATTTTAGCTTCCATTCATATCCATTATCGAACTCACACAATGAAATAATGTCATATCATAACATTCACCATTTGTATTATTCTCAATCTTCAAATCAACACATAGCCACATTTTTCATAAAATGACTTGTGTTCTAGTGATACCTTTCTTTGTGTGAGAAACTTATCAATTAAGGGTTCGTTTGGTTTGTAGACGGGTTTAGTAATAAGATTTGAATTTGGATTAGGATTTGGAGAGAGAAAATATATTATAAGATAAATAAAATATTAATTTAAAATTTTAAAAGTTATAATTTTAAATTAAAAATATTTAAAAAAGTAAAAAGGACAAAAATAAATGTGGTGGAAACATTTTTTAAATAAAAAATGAAATATGGCAATTACAGATTTCAAAAAACCCATAAGGGTGGACTGTGATAAAAATCGTACTTCCAAAAAATATGTTATTCTAAATATCTATCATCCTAAATCCTTCCAAACCCACCAACCAAAGTGGCCCTAAATAGTTATCTATACTATTATGTAAAGCATTTACAATGTGGTTCTCATCAAAAATTAAAATTAAAATGTGCAATCTTGATCATCCATCTTATTTTAGAAAATCACATCATAGAGTGACATGTGTCACTTCTTAATTAAAAAATCACTTTTATTTTCAATTTGACATATCTTTTTATCTATTTATTTTTTTTACGATTTAATTTCACCGTATTTTCTAAAATTTCATGATCTTTAATTCAACATCCATTTTAATATATTTTTATAAATTTGTAGCTTTTCACATTTTTAGTGGGTTTATTTTGAATTTTTTAACAACTTTAACTTTAATTTGAAAACAAACTTGATTCGTAAAAGATATATACTTTTGGAGACAATGTTTGATGGGTAAAAGAGAGTGTGGGTCTTTATACAAACGAGAATGATGTTAATATGATGTTACGGGAAAGCTACGGAAACCCAAACAAACGAATTCTCTAAGCGGGTAGGGAATTGCGAAGCGAGTTGGGTTAGCAATTTTTATCGCCGCCGCTATGCGCGGGTATCCAACTAGTGAGTTTAAATTCTTTTTAAAATTTGTGAGATTGTGTTGTAAAACTATTGTGAGATATTTAACCGTCGTAAAAAAATCTACATTTTTCATGAGATAAAAAAAACAACTAAATAAATCAAAACAAAAATAATACATTTTCAAATTGAAAACACTAGTTTTAATGCCCGTGCACGCACGGGGCTTAGACATTATGTTTTTTTTAATATATGTATGATTTTTATTTTTTTTATTTTTTATAAATTATGTTATAGAGTATTATCGAAATCATATGAAGAGAATAGATTCATATCTTTTATATATTATATGAACTTAAGGATGATTAGTAATTTTTTTCTTTTGATTTACCTGTTTTCTAACTCGACATTGTGAGCGGACTAATTTCAGCAAAACTACTCTTTTAGGTAGCCCGAATTCGGCTCAAGTGAACCTCCGAGGCCACAAGAGGATTAATTTTCTCTTCGTTATATTCGAACCATTGACCTCCACTTTGGAAGGCTGATATTGTTACCGTTGGGTATGCAATTGATATTGTATATGTTTTATGATTATAGTTGCATTATTGTGTCATCTATACTTAAGATTCATGGTCTTACTTTGTGTTAAAACATGTAAAAATTTAGCTTCGCAATCGAATTTAAAAGCATCAAGTTGAGTTATCAAAAACGTCAATATTTATAGAATATAGAAAACTAAAAAACTCAAATAAGTGTTATGTTTCGTGCATTAAATATGTTTTGGTCAAACAAAGATTTACCTATTGTATATCTTCAATACATATACAAATGTAAAAAGAGTTTTACCCATTTTTCCGTCACCAACACTTTTTTAAGATATAAAAGTGGCCTAGATTGTTGTATATGATTCATACGCATACACACATGTCAATGGAGTAAAGACTTTTTGAGAAATTTAAATGTTAGAATTTTAGTACGTATTAAACCAAAAGAAAAAAAATGCAATTCTTCCGAACACATCAATGAATTAGAAAAACCTTTTTTCTTTATTTATGATATTTTATGTGCTTCGATGTTTTTCTATTTGGTTGTACAACATGATTTCAGGCCGACAATGAAAAATCCACCAAAAAGTCTTCGGGTAGATTTGGGATGTGATTAGATACTGTTAAATCTTTGTTTGAAAGTAAAAAATTGTTTACGTTTGTAGTATTTTAAAGTATAAAGTCTACGGGTATAAAGTTTAAGGGGTTATTTGTTTATTTTTTAAAGTTATAATAAAACTTGTAAATTTATGAATTTACACTTAACTACATATAATTTATTTAAAATTAAAAACCATTAAATTTTTATTAATTACCTCTTCTTTTTTCAAGTTTTTTTCTTCACAAATTTGACACATATATTTTTATGTGTTTTTTTTCTCCATCACAAATTTTCAATTTTGACCAAATTGATTCAATTTTGACTTTTTATTAACCAATTAGATCGCACGATTTTGTCTACGTGGCAAAATCAAGCGTTCTGATTGGTCCAATTTTTTAATTCATAAGATTCAATTTGATAGAAAACTCCGAAATGATGTAATTCTTTTATTATATAAAAGATTAAAATTCTTTTATTATATAAAAGATTCATTTCTCTTATTTTTCCTGCCAAACTTTAGGAGAAGTCATGTCAAAAAAATTTGACCAACATGTTGACTAATTAATAGTTAGTGAGTAATTAAACGAAGTTGATGATAATGTGGCTTTACATTTGGCGAGTAAATGTCTTTGTTAAAAGTTTTGACTAAATGTTGACCAATTATTTATGAGTTTAAATTAGTGTTCGGTTTGGTTCGGTTTTTGTATAAAACTGAAACCAAACTGAAGAATTTTGGTTTTTGATTTTTAGAGACCATTTGGTTTCGGTTTTGTGTTGGTTTAGTTTTTCGGTTGTCGCTTTACTTTCTGTTTGGTTTTTTGGTTTTTTCGGTTTCTATATGATTTATCGAGCTTTGCTTTTACAAAATCGTTTTGGAATATACTATGAACCAACACCTTTAAAGCTTAGAAGAAAATATCTAAATAAGAAAAACAAAAAACAACAATGGCAATAAGAAACAAATGACCATATAAAATCTTAAAAAATTTATTTATGTGTTATAAAGAAACACTATAACAACGATAAAAACCTAATAAACACAACATAAATAATAAGAAACAAATAACCATACAAAATCCTTAAAAATTATGTGTTATAAGCAAACAAATATAACAACGACAAAAACCTAATAAATACAAAAATCTTCTAGAAGATGATTTCTAGCTTTAAGGTATATATATAAATAATATATTATATAAATATAATAAATACTTATATAACACCAAAAACAATTCAAGTGACCATTGAAAGGTTTAAAAGAAAGAAAATCAATAAAATCCGAGTAGTATATGATATTCTCGGGTCGTTAATCCCCAACGAGGAATGAAATGGTAAGTCAAGAGTCAGTTTGATAATCAATGCTTGAATGGAACAAGATTTTTGATTGATTTTATAAATCTACGAGAAAATTAATGCAATCTACACTAAAAACGATTAAGGCACACAAATTTAAACTAAAAACGCAAAACGGGAAATCCTAAAAACGCGTCTAATTTAACAACTAATTCAAATTTTAACCCTAAAAAGGAAATTTTTAAATGTAAACTTCAAAAATGACAAAAGAAAATTTTCTAAAAAAGATTTATATTGTTTTGGCTTTCTAATAACTTTTTATGAATTAAAAACTAAATTAATCTATTTAAAATTCTAGAAAATAGCAAATAAATACCTAAAAATTCAAAAAAAAATAATTTTCTTCCTCAGAAAAGTTTAAAATATAATAAAAACTAAGAAAACTATTTTTCACTACTTTTTATAATTAAAACTATTTTCTAAAATTAATTTAAAAAGCTAAAAATCAAATTTAAAATCTAAAAATGATATAAATAATTTTAAAGTTTGTAAACCTAAAAGTATTTATTCTAAAACTAAAAACTATTTTTTTGAATTTTTTAAAATTAATTATCTATTTTTAAAAGACTTTTTAAAATTTTAATCTACGAAAATAAAAGAAAAGTAGTAATTAAGTTAGAAAATTCTGAAAAATTCCTAGAAAGTCCTAAATGCTATAAGGAACACAGGAAAAATAATCTCAGCTTACCAGCTTAACAAATAAGCCCGTAATAAGCTTAAACAAGCTACGACTTTGCTTATATCAAAAGGGGTAAAAAAGGTGATAAATATATAGTGTGTGCAAGAGTTGACGGATGAGCTATTGTAGCAAAGTTGGTTGAGTGTGTGTGTTTAAAATGCTTGGTTGAGTTTGTTGAGGTCCCAGGTTCGAGCCTTGTGCTCACCTTGGACTTCCAAACTCCCAAGCGTTTTTGATTTTCATTTTTTTTACAATTTTTTTAAGGACTGAAAAATAAGCACTGTTTGAAAAGACACTTTAAAAAAAACACAATTAAGCACAAAAATAAGCTAAGAAAGCTGACAGAGGGCTTAAATAACTTAAAGGCTTAAATTTCTAACTGATATGCTTTTTTTAAGAACAAATAAGCTAGTTAAGAGCAAACAAGTTTTAAACAACTAATAAGCTATACCTAATAAGCATGAATGAACAATTTAAACTAAGAAAATAAGCTAACATAAGCTTAAAAATGACAGATGCACTCTAAAACCAGTCTTATAAACACTTAAAATTTTCACACTAAAATGCAATAAGCTCAAATAAGCTCTAAACCAAAGGGAAAAAGCTAAAAAGGCATTAAAATAAGCTAATAAACTAAACTAAATCTAGAATAAGCAAAAGAAATAAGCTAATAAAGCCTAAAAAAAGCAAATAGGCTTTTTTGCCAAAATGATAAGCAAAAAGCCCAAAGGGGATGTTTCTAGCTTAAAATAGTTATCTAAAAGGATCATTATGACTTAGTGGCTTTTATACCACGAAAGAAGATATGGTCCAAAAAGCTACAATAAGCGCAACAAAGAAAAATCAGTTTGATAATTCTCATAAGTTAGCTGTTCGAAGAGATAGTCCAAAAAGACTTCAAATGAAAAAGCTATCGAACACTGATTCATACACTTAGACAAATGTTTTAAATCTTAATGTTAACTTCAGATTCTTGTTGAGCTTAAGTATAACTGTAAGCACACAAAAGAACTTATGGAAATGAAACAAACCAATTACAGATCAGGTTTAAACATCAAAGAACAATAAGAAACAATAAAAAGCAGTTTGAAATTAAAGGATAAGCCAAAATAAAGCAAATCAAAAAGCTATGTTTCTTTATTTTTCAACACTTTGCAAATTTTTGACAGGAATGGCAAAACATCAAAATCAAAAAAGCAGGTCTTATAGACCTTTGTTTTAGCACTAAAATAAAACACATAAACATCAAAAGCCTCAAAAATCAACAAGGTCTAATCAAATAAGCTTATATAATAAGATATAATGTTTCTCAGCATTCAAACCAACTCCTTTGTAATAACCATTGTATTTTGATATTTTTCACTTAAAAACTTAAACAAAATGACTTTTATGACTACTCTTAACTAATCAAAACTGACTCAAAAACTCAAAACTGGTTTTGCCCCTTTTTGACCCATAAAAACAGTTAAACCAAACACCCTTTTAAGACTGTTTTTACCAATTTTAACTTAATGACTTGATTTTTAGTTAACAAACCTTTAATTACCAGTTTTAAATGATCTTATAAACTCAAACATAATAAGCAAACTTTTAACACAATAAGGCAGGTAACAAACAAGTTAAAGATTATTCAAATTTTTATAGCAATAAGACAGATTTCAAATAATAAAACTTGCTACACATAGATTTTTAAACTACTCAACATAAGCATACATAAAGCATTAACTAACATTAAGGCAAACATGAATAAGAAATAAAAAACAGTCAATAGCACAAGTTAAGCAGGGGTAAAATAGAGTTAAGCTAACAATTGAAAAATAAAGACTACAGCACCCTTGCTTAAAACAGGGCAAAAACAATCAAGTCTACAAGCTCTAGCTTGTCAAAAAGACAAGCTAGTGAGGTCTATAAGCTCTTCCATTGTAAGCTTATCATCCAAAAAGCTGTGGTGATTTAAGGAGTGGATTTGTTTTTGGTTTTTTATGAAATTTTCTTAAGTATTAAGTATTTAAATTAAAACAGTTGGCTTATATGTTTAACTAGGAGCTTAAATCAGCTTATGAAAAGCTTTTGATTCTTGAAAACAAGAATGTAAGAAAACAGATTTGAGCTAACTCTAAATTTTCATTAACTCATAAAAAGATTATAATATTTAAAAGATTACACTAATTTAGACTGAAAAACATTAACTAGGTTAAAAACTACACACCTCATATGGGCTTACAAAGAACCTATAAATACTAGAGCTAAGAAGATTCTAGGTTATGTGTTTCTTTGCTGAGTGGGAAGCCGTGTGTGTTTGTTGTGTGAGTATAAGCTCAAATATCATCTTAGCCATCAAATTTGAGTAGTCCCCAAGCAATTTGATCATCACCATTGAATCTTTGTCTTCATTTGTGGTCGAATATGACTCTTAGGGATTGCCAGGGTGGAATTTGGTGTTTAGTGTGGTGGGATAAGGTTTTTATGAAGTTTTGTTGTGGAGTGGAGTGTTTTGGACTTTTGTTGCAAGCAAGGACACACAAAAATGCATTTGAAGGGGATGATAAATAGTACTCGCGCCCTTTTTGAATGTTTTTGAAGTTGGCAATATTAGTCCTCTATCTTGTATATCTTTGTTTCATACATCGTCCTTATGTGGTGATACATCTTTGAGGACTTGGCAAGGTTTGTCCCTGAGGTATATAAGTGTTATTGCACAGTTAGTCCATGTGGACTAACTAAAGTTAAGGGACAAAGGGTTATGGGCTTAACAGCCGTTAAAGGGTTTTGGGTTTGGTTTTGGGCTTTGTTATGGGCCGGGTAATATTATAAAAGGGTTTTAAGTGATTTTGGGCTTATATGAATGGTTTAAATAAGTGGGCTGACCCGGGCCCACTAGGTGGGTACGGGTGGGCTCACTTTTGGTAATTAAGTTTTTGGGTTTGGTTTTTTATGCTTTTTCCAAATCCACACCCCCGGGGTTGACTTTGACTTTGACTTTAGTTGACTTTTTGGCTTTGACTTGACTTTTCTTCATGCTCTTTCCGTTCTCGTGCTCGGTTTTGTCGTTTTTAGCTTCGTTTTTGTTCTTTTCTTAGATATCCGTTCCTGCACAACACAATTAGCAAAACAAGCATATATTTGGCATTTTAAGTTCGTTTTTAGTCATTTAGGCTCATTTTTAAAGGTAAAAGGTATGTGTAATTAAACACATACCAAAATCCCTCATACTAAAGTATTGACGTGTCCTCACGCAATGTTATGAAGTAAACACTTAAGAAACTAAGAATCTCGATCCCCCTCGACTAACTACCTCCAAAAGTAGCTAAGTGTTCATCGAGGGGAATTAAAGAAATCAAAAGTTTTGAAAAATCCCTGTTTTTACTATTTTTAAATATATACACTTATTACTACACATATTTTTGGTATTTTTCCTTTTTCTCATTTTTTGTACTTTTCATGCTTTTCTTTTTAAGCAACTAACTAACGTATTTGA
>BQNB010013114.1:61376-77847 GCA_026074375.1 Tanacetum coccineum | reverse complement strand
ATTTTAAGCAAACACTTACAATTCAAAAAGGTACATTGTGAATTTATTGATGTCGTCAATGACTTGAAAACACAGGGTGTTATAGTGGAGATGGTGGTGGAACTCTTGGTGGTACATCAAACAAGTTTTGAATGAATAGGTTGATGAGTTGTGAATGTGAGTATAGTGAGAAAGGAGAAGATGTTTCCCTTGGTGATGATATTGTACTTTGGGATGATTCATCCATAGTGGATGGTGGTTTGGTCGGTGCATTTCGTGGGCTTGGTGATTGTGGTGTTGACATAGGTGAGGGTGTGCTAGTGATGAATGAAGGTGAAGGTGTGATTAAATCAACAAAGTTTAAGTGTCTAGTACTCATCCTAGTCATTCTTCTAATGACATTTTTGAATGGTGAGTTTGAAGAAGACATTGTTGTAGGTGAACGAGGTTGAAGATGAAATGAATGTAGATAATAATGAAAATGATTTAGGGTATTTAAGGTTAAATTAGGGCATGTTAATGTATGAATTTGAATTAAGGTTGGTTAATTGTCCTAAGTTTTAACTAGGAGATTATGGAAAGTGGTGAAAAGTAAAAATAGGGGAAATCAAAGGATTTACAGAATCTGCCACGTACAGTGGAAGGTTCCATTAAAGATTGTACGGTTCCTTCAAATATAAGGGAACCGTCCCATAATTAAGGGAACCATCTGCTGTGCAGACGTATCTTGCAATCCTTTTTATTATCTAATGGTTCTAGTAGTGTAAAGGTGCAGTTTTGGGGGCTGTTTTTTTGCAAATCCCAAGACCTCTAAATTCACAAGAATCTAATGGGAAATGTAGTGTAAACGACCTATAATTCAACTAATAATGTAATTCAAGCAAGTATATATGATAACTATAATTTATCCACCAATATATAATAGAATGAAGCATAAACAAAAGGATGGAAATAGTCTTCATCCAAATAAGCATAAAGATTAAAGTAATCATCCTAATAATAGTTGATAAACTAAAATTCACCCAACAAGTTCATAACTAAAATAAATAGCTAACGTAACCAAACGATCATTCATCGAACATAAAATAAAAGTTAACGTCCACTCAACCAAACAAGTTTATAACCAAATAAGGTTAATAGTCTAAAAATAATATTATTTGACACACTTATTTAAATTTCTTTTTGATGTATTTTCCCAATTTGCAAAGGGCAGTTCTAATTAACTCGAGTCAACGATGAGGTGTCAATTTATACACTTTTCGGGATCATTTAACCCCTAAAATCATGCAAATATGCCCAAATAATGTACTTAATCATTTCTTTTAATGTTTTTAGCACTTGGATGGAATACACGTAACTTATGCTCGATTTGGAGAAGAAATATGGTAAAATACAACTTTCCAGCTTCGTGACCACCTTTATGTTGCCTTCACCAAAAGTGCCCAAGAAGTGATAAAATAAATGCAAGTTTGACGGCTTAGTAAATCCTGAAGGTCTTCTTGACGGCGTCACGGCTACACGATGACGGCGTCACAACCATCCTTGACGGCGTCAAACAAAGGCGGTGGAAAAAACCCTAATTTGAGATCGACGATGTGACGGCGTCACGGCTATAATTCGACGTCGTCACAAGCTCTATTCTATATATATTCGGGCATTGTTTTCATTATTCGTGTGTGGAAACTTGTTAAGTCTTAAAGATGATATTATAGATGATTTTTAGGGCTTTTTATGCCCTTTGGTTACTCATATACTCTCATGTTTCATTGAAGTTAAGTTATTTATCCATTAATCATTCAATATGTCTATGTGTTGTTTAATTATTTGCTTTTCTTCACTTCCCTTTAACATGTTAGGCTAAATTTAATTGTGTTTTCGTATGATTGCATGAAACCTAGTTATAATATTTGATCAATTGTTTCTTGTTAGTGGTGTGTACGCTAGGCATTAGAAAACTAGCGATAACTATACTTTCGCATAGACGTCTAGTGAAACGTGATCTAATTAAGTAAAACCTCACATTTGGTAAGATAATTAGAATAAGTATTCAAAGCACGTGATTTACTATTGGAAGGGAGAACATTTGACAAGTAGCACCCGACTAGGTTATCACGTAAAGTGCGTTTCTGACCAACTCACCGTTGAATTAAGGGAATACTTCACATTACACTAATAAGGGTGTGACATGCAATAGATTAGATAGAGTAACTAGGGATTAGTGCATGATTAAGTGAGCATGTTGTTTAGCTATACGAGTCCATACCAATATTACTTTTCAGCATTATTAGGAGTAGTTTAGATAAGTTAAAACCATTCTTCTTAAATTAATTGGACTTACTTGCTTTCTAAAAAAATATTAAAATACAAAAATACTCTTCTCTCAACCCTTAGATCTTAGTGATATACAATTCGAACCTACCTCACTATTCCCCTAAAGAACGATTATTCACACGAGTCTTGCCTATACTACACTACAATGATTAGGTGCTCTGCCTAGGAGGATTATAAAACTTTTGTGTTGCAATCTGCCGTATCAAGTTTTTAGCGCCATTGCCGGGGAATAGTCTAGGTTTTGGATTCTATCTGGCTTAGGTCTACTCACTATATTCCTTTCAAGTGAGATTTTTTTTCTTTTTAGTATCTTTCTCGTAGTCAATCTTTTCTTCGTTCCTTTTGTTTTGTAACCTTCCTTTCGTTAACCATCATGGGAGACGAAAACCAACCTCGTACCTTAGGAGATTACTTTCAACCTAGCCACGAGGGTTATCGAAACACTATCGTGCTCCCCGAGGGTGCCGAAGTGTCACACTTGCGATCCGACACCATCCGGTTAGTGCAAAACGGATGTGCATTCCACGGACTCCGGTGCGAAGACGCAAACCAACACCTTATGGATTTTATCAAAATTACCCACTCAATCGACTTTAATGGTGCCTCTAGAGAGATAACGCGCCTGCGTTTATTTCAATTCTCTCTTTGCAATCAAGCTAGCAATTGGCTTGAGCGTCTATCCGCGAGATCCATCTCCACTTTGGAGGATCTCACTTCTCGTTTCCTCGCTCAGTTTTTCCCACCGAGGAAAACTACTAAATTTAGGAATGACATCTTGATGTTCCAACAACATCATGGTGAATCTCTCTATGAAGTGTGGACTCGTTTTAAGGACTTACTCCAAACAGTCCCTCATCATAGTATTAATCTTTGGCTCCTAGTCCAAATATTTTATGACCATATTAATCAAGCCACGAGGCGTATCATCGACCACGCGACCGGTGGTAAACTCCGTGATAAAAGCACAAAGGAATCATGGGAAATCATTGATGGCTTCGCCCTCTGTGAAAACAAAAGTTGGATTGACCCACGTGATCTTGCCAGACTGATCAAGGCAATCTCATTGCCTCCCAATGTCCCGAGTTGATGAGGTGTCATTTTATACACTTTTTCGAGGTCATTTAACCCCCTAAATCATGCAAATATGCCCAAATATTGTACTTAATTATTTCTTTTTGATGTTTTAACATTTTGGAAGCATTTGGAGGAAAAGCACGTGACTTGGGCTCGATTCGAGAAAAAACTGGACAAAAACACAACTTTCAAGCTTGCGACTTCCATTTAACACCTTCACCAAAAGTGCCTAGAAAGTTGATTTTTGAAGAAAAAGCGTGACTTCTCACTGGGTGGAGACGGCGTCAGAATCTACCCCTGACGCCGTCAGGATCAAGGAGTGATGGCGTCACCAAGTCTTGTCACGGCGTCACTATATCCGACTTAAAGAACCCTTTGGAAGATTTGACAGGTGATGAGGTGTCATTTTATACACTTTTTCGGGGTCATTTAACATCAAAAATCATGTAAATATGCCCAAATATTGTACTTAATCGTTTCTTTTTTATGTTTTAACATTTGGGAAGAATTTGGAGAAAAACACGTGACTTGGGCTCAATTCAGGAAGAAACTGGACAAAAACACAACACTTCGAGCTTGCGACTTCCATTCTGATGCCTTCACCAAAAGTGCCCAGAAAGTAAAGTTTTTGATAAAAAATGTGACTTCTCAGACGGTGGAGACGGCGTCAGAAATTTACCCTGACGTCGTCAGGATTGAAGAGCGACGAGAAGAACCCTTTAGAAGATTCGGCGGGCTGACGGCATCAGGAAACCCTAGTGACACCGTCAGGATTGATTTTCTATATATACAACCCTTATTTTTCATATTTAGTTGTGGAAAAATGGGAGGAAACTTAGGAGAACTATCATAGCTGATACTTTGGTCGATTTTTAGGGTTTTATAACCCTTTTGTACTCATTGTTACTCCATGTTCAATTGAAGTGATGTTCCTTTACCCTTTTAATCATTCAATATGTCTATGTGTTGTTTGATTAATCGTTCTTCGCTTTCAATTAACATGCTTGGCTAAATTTATATGTGTTTGCTTATGATTGCATGAAACTTAGTTGTTAATCTCTTCTATTATTGCTTCTTGTTAGTGATGTGCACATTAGGCATTAAAAAACTAGCTATTTGATCATTATATCATAGCATAGACGTCTAATTAAATGTAGTTAGGTTAGAGGATACTTATGATTAGATCTTCATATCTAGATCACCTTTAGGTGGATTACGAATTAAGTATTTAGTGCGCGTGAATTTACTCTTAGACGTGAGCGGTGTCTGCAGGTAACCACCATCTAGGTTGTCATGTAGATAGCGGACTTGACCAACCCGCTGCTGAATTAGAGAATACTTACACATTACACTAACGAGAGTGACGGGCAATAAAATCAGAGAAACCAACTAGGGAGTAGTGCATGATTAGGTGAACACGTTTGTTTAACCATACGAGTTTTTTTGTAAATTTACTTTTCGTCTTAATTAGAATAGAATTAGGAGTAGTTTAATCAACCCACTCTTCAAACCCGAGATTTTTACTTTCTTTCTAAAAAACATAAAAATACAAAAATAATTTTCCTTCAACCTTTATACCTTAGTAAACGTACAATTCGAGCCTACCGTTTTAGGATTTTCTTTAATATTTCTTTTAATTTAGTAATTTAGGATTATTAAAACTTTAAAAAATCATTTAGGGTTTAGTTTTTGATAATTTAGTTTTCTTTAACTCGCGTTTTTAGTTTCCCGTCTAAGTTTTAGGTTTAAATCATTCTAGCTTTCGTTCTTAGGTTTTCCTTAATCATTTTTGCATTTTAATTAGAAAAACCAAGTCCAAATTTTTTATTTTCAAACATCAAATATCAAACCGACTCTCGACTTTCCAATTCACTCCTCGTTGGGACTACGACCCGGGAACATCATATACTACTTCCGGTTTCATTGATTTTGTTGATAATTATCCTTATTATATATTTATAAGTATTATATATTTATTTATATATTTTAAAGGTTAGTTTCAAACTAATCACAAACATTTTGAAATACTCCCCCTACACATGTGCATCGAGATTCGAAATTGTTTTGCACACGAAGGAAAGAGTTGCACTTAGAGTCTTAAAGATCACATTCTTCTATATCACATTTTAATCACATTTTCTCCCCTTATTTAAAATAATAAATCATTTAGTATTTGAAATACCAATTGATTAAAATTTAAGACACGAAAAATTCCATGGGGAGAAAACTTATACCATGATATAGCATTAATTCATTTTTCTGATAGCTCCCCTTCAACACAATATGTGGGATACCACTATTTTTTTAAAACTTAACATTACAAGGAAAAATTGATATGACACCACAATTACGTTGACGACGAAATGAGATGCCTTAGTGAACAATGTATATTATTAATTGACATTATAATTTCCACATTTTAATTTCACGAAATGTGTTTGGATACATAAAATTGACTTGTAAGAGATGTACCCAACACATTAAAAGGCTTTGTTTTAAAAGCTCCCCCTCAAAAATTGATCTACATAAATATGACATTTTAAGAAAAATTAATACCATAATTTTTAAACTTATTTGAGGAAGGGAGTGTTGAACACAAAATTTTAACAAATACCACCTATTATGGAAAGATACCACAAATTATAATGTAGACAATTTGACATTGAAAGTTCTTTTTGAAAATTGTGTTCAACGGTTTTAAAAACCATGATAGAAGACTTCTCTTCTATTTAAAGAGTAAGCGCACTGAAATGTACACTCCCCTATTACATTCGGGTCTGAGTTATGCAATGAAATGTACATAATTCATAAAGAAAATTTAGAAATGACATGTTTTGAAACGTTTGAACTCTTGCTCGAACTTCATTTACACACCCGTGTCAATGTTAATCGACATTTCTAGGTACGTAAATGTTATCGATTCTAAGAGACATGTCGAGAAGATTCTTTTTGGTATTTTTGAAAATTTCTGATTTTATATTTTGTTTTTATAGATTTTATATTTTTATATTTTCTTTTTGTTGGTTTTATATTTTTTTATTCTCTTTTTCAAAAATATTTATAAATCAAAATAAAGAGAAAAATAAAAATATTTACAAATTCAATGTTTGATGGATCAAGCAGATTCGTTTGCTAGAACCTCCAGTTCTTCTGGAGTCAAACATCTCATACCGAGTCGTCTGACGAGATACTTAAACCTATCTTCGGATAAGGCTTTAGTAAACAGGTCAGCTAACTGGTATTCAGTTCCGACAAAGAATAATTTAAACTACTCTTTTCAACCTGTTCCTTTATGAAGTGATATCTGACATCGATGTGCTTCGTACGAGAATGATGGACTGGATTGCACGAGATGGCTATGGCTGCCTTTGAGTCACAATACATAGGTATTTTGTCAAAGTTGAAGCCATAATCTGTGAGCTGAGTTCTTAACCATAGAACTTGAGTGCAGCACGCACATAGAGACACATACTCGGCTTCTGCTGAAGACATTGAAGTGTAGTCATGCTTTTTGGACCGTACCCGTATCCGTTTACCTAAATATTTTGTACCACGTTTTATTTTTCTTACATTTAATTTAAAGTATATATATTTATTGCATATAATTTCTTCATTGTATTTTTTTATATAACTATTTTCGAGTAGTTAAACACATTGGAATGTTTTACATAAATTATGCGTAAAGCCGCGAAATCGCTAATACTTATTTGTTTTATTTAACTTTACAAAATTTGATATATAAGGGTGTTTGTTGCTTTATTTTTTGATGAAATTTTAGTTGAACTTAATCTTGATACTCGGTCATTGATAAGTGTTCAAATACACAAATCCGTTATACCAAAAATGACCCAATTAAACCCAAAACAAACTAAAAATGGCTAAGATATGCTTGTTTTTGTGTTTTGTGTATGCAAGTCGATATATCAAAAATACTCAAGAAAACGGGCGAGAACACGAGACACGAGAAACGGAAGAGCACAAGAGAAGCCAAAGATTCAAAGCCAAAGCCAGAAAAAGTCAAGTCTCAGTCAAAGATAGTCAAATCCTGGTCAACAAAAGTCAACCACTAGAAGACAAAGCCCCAAAATGTTTCAAATCAACCCTCCAAGTTTCAAAAGTTACATAAATGGCCCCTAAGTCCTAATGGGCCTTAAATCCCTAAAAACCATACCCGGAAACCTTTAAACCAAAAACCAAGTCCAAGCCCACAACAAAAGCCCAAACCCTAGCCCAATACCCCTTTTATAAAACCACAGGGACCATTCCTGCCAATATTCAAAGTCCTTTTACACTACACTTTTATAAACCAAACACAAGGACCAATTTTGCCATTTTCCCAAAGTTTAAAACGAATTACCCCTTTTACAGTTAAAATGGGCGCGAAGAACATATTACTGTTCATTCATCGTCCCAAACTTTACCACACACTCAAACCAAAGGGCTTTTCACAATTAAGGGGTACAAACGACAATTCATGGGGTCAAGAACACAATGGCAGGGTCAAAAACGTCATCTCTAGGCATCTTATTGGTCATTCAAGCAAAGGAATGCCACGTGGACTCGAAGAAAGCACAAGGGTGTGTGGTTTTTGCACTTAATTTGAATTTGTGCTTTTTGGGGTAAATTATGAGTTTGCAGGTTTGATCATTAGATTTAGTTAAGGTTAAGTGTTAGAGAGGGAAGTAGCTTATCATTTTTAGTTAATATACATCATTAGCTATTCAGAACAGTTTTTACTTTTACATTTAAGCATAGATACCAAGTGTGTTAACCATTGTGCTTCATTAGCTCATCCAACCATACTCTTCACCATTTAATCTTTATACTTGTTTTTCTTTATCCTTTTCTCTTAAAAAGCCGTATTTAGGGGGCTTTTTCAGTTTAAGCCCTGAGCACTTAGTTAGTTTTTTCTAGTAATCTTTGTTACAGTTTAGATTTTTCCTGAATTTTTCATAATTTTCCATCAATTAGTTTTGATTTTAATAGTGTTTTCGAAAGATAAATTTTAGAAAAATTCATAAAAATAGAAAAAAGTTCAGAAAATTTCAAAAAAATATGTTTTAGTTTAAAATAATTTAGGTTTACATTCAGTAAAAGCATTTTTACACCCTTTTAGATTTTATTTTTCATTTTGAGCTTAATTTTAAGTTTAAAAATAAGAATATTATTTAAAAATATTAAAAAAGAGTTTTCTGATTTTTAATATTATTTTAACGTTCTAAGTTTAAAAATCATTTTTCTTAAGTTTTTAGGAACTTAATTGCTATTTTTTTGAATTTAATTAGATTAAATTAGTTTTTAATTCAAGATAAATTCAAAAATAATCAAAAAAATATTTTTCTTTTTCCTAAAATTTCTCTTTGACCTGCTTTTAGGTTTAAAATTTAGGTTGCATTTTAAAGGTTTAATTTTGTCTTAGTTGCTTAAATTGTCGCGTTTTCTTTTCAACCGATAATTGTAAGTGTTAAATTGCTTAATTGTTGCTTATTGTAGTAGTTATAGATAATCAAAAATTCTTTTCCTTATTCAAATTAAAAAAAGAAAAAAAAATCATAATCCCAACTAAAACGAGGTTTCAATTTCACAAGTCGTTGGGGAAACGACCCGGGTGATCATACTTCCCGGTTAAATATACGCATTATATTATATTATATATATATATATATATATCTTTGAAGAGTGAATTTTCCTTAGAGAATTTTCTTAATTGCTCTTGTGGTATTATATTGTATATTTTATTGTGTATCAGTCATTTTTCTATAAAAATATTCAATTAGGAATACCCGATACCCGCGGGGAAACCCGAAAAACCAATGGATAATATTAACCGGGTACCCAACGGGTAATGGGGCGGGTACGGATGTGGATATTATAAACGGGTGCGGGTACGGGTACATTAAAACCCGCCCCGAACCCGACCCGTTGCCATCCCTATTCAACACTGGTTTCTGAGATATCAACTTTTTCAGCAATCATACTCTGAGATTATCTAGCTTGACATTGTTAGATGTACCTGCGCTTAAATCAAAACCTTGTTCCTTCTGAACATTGATTGATGTACCTGCACTTAAATCCAGAGTTTGTTTGCTTTCATGAATATTAGGGATATCTACATTTGAACCATGTGTGGGTTCACTGTCATCCTTGCTTGTACAAGAATCGAATAACTTTCCTGTAGGAATCCACCTAAGACCAACAGATTTGAAAATTCTACCCGTGGGTTTCCACCTAAGATCAGATCTAGGAGATGTTTTCTCATACACAGCGGAAGTCTTATTAGGAGAAAACCTATGTCTTGTAAAGATCTGCCTACCAGGTTTCTGAGTATGACTCTTTTGATCTACGGGTTTGTTACTGTTTCTGGTCTTATGGGATTGAATCTTAGCACGTGAATTTACTTCCTTCAGGAGTTTTGTTATACAAGCATCATGATTTGCATTAAAGACACACTTATGACATGTAGAACAAACAAATTGTTTGGAATCTAAGAAAGAACTAGAACTCTTAGAGTGATCTGCTTTGGGCACAGCCGTTATTGTTACGCAACTACTCTTAGATACAGGCAAACTCCTAGGTGTTTGATTGTTGCTCCTAGGTTTTGGTTTGCTACCATCAGCAGTGCTTTGAAATCTAGCAGAAGGCATCACACTAGTTTTTGAGTTCCTATCTCTTTCTTGTGTCTTTTTCCTAGCTTCATCTAGATAGTGATTATGAACCATGTCATTTGAACTAAATCTTGGCATGTTCTTAGAACTATTCCTAGATTCGCTAGATGCAATCATATGATCAGGTTTTGCAAAAACGGATTCTCTTCTCTTAGGAAAATAGTGTTGAGTTACTGGTCTTGACAAATTGTTATTCACATCAACTTGGGAGGCAAACCGTGGTTTTGACATTTTAGGCCTTTCAGATTTAAACGCATTCGGTTGTCTAACAACTGATTGGTTTCTGAGTGATTGTAAAACCGGTTTCCCCAAAACTGATGTTTTTGCAAACTTAGTATCTACACTATTTCCTTTTGACTTTCTTAATTCATTTTTCAAAGCAGCAATTGCAAAAACCTTTTCCTGAACCTGAGCTTTTAAATCAGCATTATTAGCAAGCAAAGAAGTTGTCTGATCTATAGTCTTAGATCTCATAATTTTAATAGAATCATACAAATCTTTGTAATGCTTTTTCAAAGTCTCAATTTTCTTACGTAATTTAGCCACACTATGTTCTAATTCGATGTTCATTGTTTCAAGTACATCAATTTCCTTTTTAATCTTGGCTTTATTACTTGTTTCATCAAAAATTTGACTATGTTGACCCCGATTTTAAAGCTTGATTTTGATATTTAAGTTTGAGAGCAATACAATGTGCATCCATTCTTGAAAAATCTTTTTGAAATTGGGCAACGGTGTTTTTGAGTAAATTGTTTTCAGACTTGAGGGATTGTTTTGAGTAGTCAGTTGTCTGGTTATCAGTTGATGAATCAAGCATATAACTTTTAACTTGACATTGTTCAGGATACTGGTCAACCTTATAGTAATATTAGTTATATTTAGTATTCAATTACATAGTACATATACATACTACGTATACGTAAGATCACGTAAGGCACGTATAATCACGTAGGATCACATACTGGTTATAGTCCAGACCTAGTTTATACTACCTGGTTCTCTATAACCTTGGCTCTTGATACCAATCTGTCACACCCCCAAATAGGGTCCCGTCCGATTTAGTGTCCGGAGGCGTGACGTCATCGAATATCTCAAGTACAAAGCATAAAGAACGACCTCTAAGGGTACGTTTTAAAAATAAACACCGTTGCATAAATTCAAAATAATAATAAGTCTACATTGACCAAATTTAAAAGATTCAAAAGTTGAAATGCGGAAGCTTAAATAAGTTCAACAACGGTATTTAAGATAATCATAGATAAAATCTGGAAAACTGGTTCGGGCAATAGACTTCATATAGATCAAGCAACAACATCCACGCTATGCACCTGAGAAAAACATGCTTAAAACGTCAACATAAAGTTGGTGAATTCATAGGTTTAGTTCAAACGTTGTTATAGTGGACCACAAGATATCAAAACGTTGTTATATGGTGGTATATTAATACCATCTATGAGTTAACCTTTCCCTCCTACCTAACGTTGCCCATGTTCTCCCTTGTGTAGATAATGCCGCTAAGTATGACGACCCAAAGTGCTGGCCGGCCTGCTACCGTATCACGAGGAGGGGGAACGGGTGGACGAGCTGGTAGAGGAGGTGGTATCAGAATTCAAGCTGCATTCCTTTCCTAATTTGTTGGATGCAGTCTCTGAATCACGGTCTTCTTTCTCAGAACAAGTGTTTTGTATGACAACTAAATCAAATTTCAATGAATCAACATTCAATGCTGGAATTGGATTTGAATGATTTTGTGTTTGCATCAACTTCTTTTGTTTCAAGCTTTGTGGAGTCGTTGTGATGATGAGTTATTTCTCATTGCATGTATTTCTAATGGAATCCATAGTTAAAGATCATTGAATCGTAGAAGGACTTAGCATCATAATTAGATATTTTTGCATACGCGCTTTGAATTCTGAATTGAAAGCATTTTCAAACGTTGTTCTGAGTTTTGTCAAAGTAGTCTTGCAATCAGTTTGAGAAATTATTTCTTTGGTAAGATGTTGTTCTAGTAAATCCAAGTCTTAAGAGAATGTTCTCTTGAAGATAGGTTATTGGTACCATATCTTGTAAAAGTATTGTGAGAAACTTTAATTGATGACGAGTTGCACGCAAAAAGATGTTCATACATTTAATTCTTGAAGTTGTGTCTTCTCCTTGTGAACTTTAGAAATTTGAACATTGAAGAACTGTGTCATTCTGAAGAACACTTGATGTTTGAGTTGGCAAATTGGTATTTGACATTTTGATGAAGTTATGAATAGATATCGGATCTTAAGTGTTATGAAGTGTTGATTGTATTGTGGTGTGAGAGAATGCAATTAACTTCCACAGGATTTTACAAATCTATGATTAAAACAAGATGGAAAAAGATTACTTGTCGGGATTTTACAAAATCAATAGAAAAACCATGAAAGTAGATTTGATATGAAAAAAATTTTGGTTAAGCTAAAATTGACATGTTTCGCTTGAAGGATTGCATATTTCGCTTAGCTAAAAGTTGCATGTTTTGCTTGAATAATCGATACTTGTTTCGCTTGAAAAATCAGTACATATTTCGCTTCAGAAATTGCACATTTCGCTTGACTATTCAAAACATGTTTCGCTTGAAAAATCTAAACATATTTCGCTTGAAAGGTCAAAACATATTTCTCTTGACAATTAACCTGCATATTTCGCTTGTCTTTAACATATTTCGCTTGGCAGATAAACTTGCATATTTCGCTTAAACATTCAACATATTTCGCTTCATCTGTTTAACATATTTCGCTTGTCTTTAAACCTGCATGTTTCGCTTGACATTTTGTTGGGAATTCACTTTTACGTGACGACATTACAGAATTACCATAGTTTACCATATCACCACACATAGGGACTAGTGTTGTCATTATAGGATTCCTATGTAATGTGTGGTGGTATAAATACCATTTATGGCTTGCATAGAATGGGTGAGTGAAAGTCATTTGTACTTTCATTCAATATCATCTATCATCATCGTTCATCTTCCATCTCAATTACTTTCTCTCCCTTAAAATGGTATCATTGTGGTTGACTCACCAGAGCTCCGGATATAGTTTTAATGATTCTTTCTAATGGTATTATCAAGAGCACAAGGTAATACTCTTGGGTCGGATTTATCTTTATGATCCGTTTGGTCTAGTCACACTTTCAGATATATCGTTGTATTGTTCGGGTCTTAACAGCTTATTTTAAGCTTATTTTGTATCTTATTTTTTCTGTTAAGAAGGTGTACGAATTTGATTTTTTTTGGGATGGTTGCAAGAAATGTTTTATAACAGTTTTTGTTCGTTTTTTATGAGTTTTTATGGTTCTTATTTGTTTTCCACAGTCTTAAAAAAAATTCTTTTGGTATCTCATGAAGAACAAAATAAAACCCCCCCCAATGAAGACAACAAGGACATTGTGACACACAAACGAGTGCTTTAAAATCTATGAGAATCCGAACGGATATATCAACTGTAGGGATATTGCCGATCGAAGTGATTATACATGTGAACTGAACGAGTAACAATTTTTGTGAACCGAACGAGTGTACACTCTTAGTGGACCGATCGAGTTGTTAGTAATGAGTACCGAACGAGTATATGGTTTGTGAACCGAACGAGTTGGTCATCTTTGAGTCCCGAACCAGTTTAAGTCGAACAAAAACCCAAACCGAGTCAACTCGGTATTTACCGAGTTGACTCGGGTCAACTCACTGAGTTGGGAGCAGGAAATTGAAGATATGAGACAGATCTAAAATCAACAGCCTCATTACATTAACAAACAACATCAACAATATCATTACAACCCCTCGTCATAACCAATCACAACAAATCCAACACTCTGGCTTATTTCACTTGTGGTCCAAACGGTTTCAAAGAAAACAAACGACAGACAAGATCCAAGGTTTTAGGAGCAAGGACGGTCGTACACTTCAGTGTGAACCGAACTAGTAAAAAAAACAAGAGAAACGAACGAATTCTACAAGACGGAACCGATCTAGTTTCTTCATCAAGAACCGAACGAGTTTAACATTCAGAAACCGAACAAGTTCATTTGTTTCAACAGCCGATCTAGTCAAGTTTGTCAAGCACAGATTTAGTCATTTGTACAAGCACCGAACTAGTTTTGTGGTTATTTGAGAACCGATCTAAACCATACTTGGAACCGAACTAGTCATACACGATCATACTCTATATGTTTTAAGTTTTTTTAAGTTTTCGGTTTCGAGTGTCGTTTAACTACGAGACGTTTAACTTATACCATCGTGATCGTGAACTCGTTTCGATCAACGTGGTGTATTTAGTTTTTACCGACGATAACCGTACGACTCCGCGAGATCAAATTCATGTTCGGTGTATCTTTTTATAAATCTTCAAACGAAAAAGATGATACAGAATGGAGGGAATTGTTGCATTTATTGGTCATAATTCGACTTTTACATGTTAGGCCCTTGGACTTTATAACCAATTCTCAATTCATCCTTTGTTGGCTTAATAACCCTCTTTGTTAAACCAACTTTACACTATTAGTCCTTAATTGCTACAATTTTAACCGTTTCTCATTTAAAGCTCAACGTTTGTGCACCGTTCGCCGTTTTAAGCTCATTAATCGTTTCAAAAGCTCAAGTTCTTCAACAACGACAACTATTTCACCAACAACAATTAATTTTTTATTCACGGTTTTTTTCTTGATTTAGTAAAATCCCGTAAAAGTAAATGATCCGAATAAGATTCACTAAAACGTCAAAACGGCTAAAGATTCGGATTAAGATGACAAGTGATCACGAAGTTGATTTGGTTCACTTATTTGAGATTGAAGTGGCATTTTACGAAGGCGTGTTCTTTTTTTATCTTGAAGTCGGGGTTGGCTGGATGCATGATTTCAATGATAACATGCTCGAGCTTAATTTAAGTTGAAGACTTGGTTTATCTAGTTTCCAACAGTCAAGGGGTGGATGGTTGATGACCTGGTTAAGTATCACTTAAAGGAGTTGCGTTGTAGTACTCAGTGTCACACGCTAAGACGATGTAGATAATCGCAAGAGGTGATGATAGTCTCATACTTTGGGAGGGGTATTGAGTACTTAGAGATTTGCTTGGAGCACAAATTCTCTACACCATTCTTCCAACATTGGCGCAAGCTTAAGTCACAAGAACGGGAAATTCTACTTCAGTTTCAAGTTTGGTATATCAGGTTTACTTCATCAGTGGTTACTTCAAATAGCCTACAAAACGGTTGGTAAAATGATAGCCAGAGAGAGGTTATGAGTAGAGATTTGATCAGCAATTGATTCTCACGGGTAAGATCTGAGCTAATTTAATCCTCACACAAGTACTCAAGTAAGTGCGCGTCCAAGGTGTTGCTGATTCCGACATGTCGAAACCAGCAGGGGGGAAGGAGAAGATTCACCCTTGAGCCTTTGCCTTTCTTTTTCTTGAAAGCTTGACATAGGGCATCTTTCTTGAATTTTTATAAGTTAGGCCATGCCGGGAAGACAAATGTCATAACCATAGAGTATATCAGCGCTTTAACTTATGGCTTTTGGGTGCATTTCTTCAGACACATGGGGGAAGTGATATCTTGAGACCTTTATTATGCATTATTTGAATTTCCAGGGGGAAGTGTTGTGAGAAGAATTATTCAAGCGTGAGAAGATATGTTGCTGATCTAGTTAATGCTTAGCCCAAACAATCAATCACTAAGCTTATTCCTAAAGGAGCAGTAAAAATTGATGCGGTATCTTACCAATTCCGTTGTGTACTTAATTATTCTAAGCTTGTAAGAAAGCTTTGAAACTGCTCAAGAGAGGATTGCTAGTTTGAGGGGAAGCTTTGAAAGCTTCTAAATAAAGAATATGTGGCATGAATTAGGGGGAAGCTAATTCATTGCTAGTTTTAGGGGGAAGCTTTGAAAGCTTCAAAATCAAGAATATGTGGCACGAATTAGGGGGAAGCTAATTCATTGCTAGTTTTAGGGGGAAGCTTTGAAAGCTTCAAAATCAAGAATATGTGGCACGAATTAGGGGGAAGCTAATTCAGAAGCTTCACTTTAACCAGAAGTGAATGGGTTACCTAGCTCGTGCCTATTATAGTATTTCTTCTACAAAGTACTACAAAGATGATTCATGTTGGAGTGCAGACTTGAAGTCAAACACCACAGAAGACATCATCAGCATATGAAGCTTCATGGAAGTTCTTGTTCTTAATCATTATGTACTTGTTAGGAAATTATTGTAAGTAACTCTGTATATATCGTCCTGTGGGGTAAGATTGTTGGGAATTCACTTTTACGTGACGACATTACAGAATTACCATAGTTTATCATAGTCACATACGCGAGGACTAGAATAGGCAACTATGTATAGTTTAGAGGCGTATGGGCTATATATACCCCTCTATGGCTTCCATAGAGGGGTTGAG